>LYUA01000086.1:842356-864755 GCA_002093875.1 Calopteryx splendens | reverse complement strand
GAATTTTCGAGAAACATCCTCACACACGCAAGCATTCAAGTGAGCAATTTGGCTTGGGCATTAATATTTGGCGTAGCATACAATAATTATAAAGAACAACTTAATGCGTTTCGATTAAAAGCTCTAATTGGCTAGGATTAAAAAGCGAATTTAGTCGGTTATCTATCGTAGAACATAAACCCCATTCCTCCATAAAAACTGAAATTAGGTGAAACCAGTCTAAATCAAGAAACTATCTTTTATAGGACCTGTGGTTCTCAAATACTCTGAGTAAAGAATAATGATTGATTTATTTTAACTTTTTAGAAGTAACCGGTATTATTTTACTTGAGAATCAACTGCGCCTTTTCAACTGTTTAAATGATCATAACCTTCTATGCAATTTTTTTCGTAAGACGCCTACCTATAGTGAGAGACGATAGTGCAATATGGAACTAAGAGAGGGTTATCTTATCACAAATGTAGTTTTTTTCCGTAGGTCTAGTGTTGTACACGTTCATCATTAACTCTCTGGTCTATAGAAGAACGAGGAAGTTCCCTGTGAAGTGTAAGAACGACTCTACAACCCTCTGTGGGGATTGAGAAACGTCTCCAGTTTATGGGTCAAGGATAGACGCCACTTTAATGGCCTTCGGCGAGGAGGTGGAGAACAACCTTCCCAAGGCCTTTCCTTTTTCGTGCTTCTTAGACGGAATCATAGCTTTTCTAGCTTTCTCGGCAGCAGCTTAAGATGGAATGGAATTGAAAATGATATATTGAGAGCCTTCACCGATAAAAATGGAATATTAGTTAATTAATATTGCATTATTAATAATTTTAACGCCTAAATAAGTAATATAACTATAAATTCTTGACTAATATAAGCCTCATTTCATGTACGTTTCAGTAACTCATTTACAAAAATTATTATCGCAACATCGTACAGAAAAATAATTGTCTAATGGGTTATAACTATTTTTTTGTTTTGGGGGGGATAATAATGAAACTGACCGGAGGGCCCAGGTTTGACTTCGGGTGACGCCTCTTTGCACCCTCAGCTTGCTTCTCTGTGTACCGTTTTTTGGGTACTAGGTCACTCTGGGAAACCACAGGTGGAAAAAGAAAGGAACTGGAAACCCTAACTTGACGTGTGAATTCCACACGTCATTGGCATAGTGCTCTACCCTCACCTATCAAACCGACCTTTGGATTGATTACTGTGATTTTTATGATAAATACGCATTCATATATGTACAATAACATATTTGTTCTAGAAAGAAGCTAAACACCGAAAACGTTCATACAATGTTTTTAAGGAAAGGAATGGGTAAGACATCAAAAGAACGAGAGAGATATATAGGTATACGAAATATGGAACCATTTACTACAGTTTCTTCATTTACTACGTTACTACAGTTTCGCCATTTTCAACTACTACGTGTACTCATTCAAGCATTATTATTAAGTTTATATCCTTAATATTCAGAAAAATAGTAATAGTCTTCGACATTAACGTACTGTATAGGTATGAATGCCAAATATATGTAAAAGATTTTTCGAAAAAGTTTGTATTTGATGAGTGGAAACGCAATCTGCTCTTCTTATATTAATTATAGGATACCAAGGGTGACATGTACACCTATGGTGGGATTTTTACTTATCTTCCCAATATGTAAATCAGAGGTTCGGTTTTCATAAAATCTTAAAACTAAAACTTAGATGGTGATGAATGGTTAACCATCTGAATGGATGGACCACTAAAGCTTAAATCGATAGATTTGACACATAGCAGACCCAAGACTGAACCCGAAACCATCACCTATTGTTAGCTAGCCGTCGCATGTTTCACATTTATGGTTAATGCAATGAAGTATAGCCCCAGAGAATTTGAATGACACTTAATTAAAACGCGTGAAGTGAAATGAATTATTTGTCATGATCTCTCTAATGGTCGATAACAAAATTTCTTAAAAAGATCATTTCGCCATTTATCCCTCCAAAAATATTGGTTTTTGACCACAATGCGTCTAATGATATCTAGATGCTATGTAATTCAACAATTTAATAATTATGCACTCCTTTTTCTAGAAACTAATTTTAAATCCCAACTTTTTGCGTCGATTTTTATCTAATTTTCACTATAGCAACTCTCTCAGTACTCGAGAGGTATACTAAATGATTACCGAGTGTTCCATTAGTTTTCTGAAGGTTATGGGTCAACATATTTTGCCGGCATCGATGATATTTTAGTAATCGAAAATAAGATAGCTTATGGAATTAGTATTGAAAACCTGCCTATGCTTACATTTCTTTATCTTGGTCACCTTTGAAAATAAAAGGAATGAGACTACAAAATGTATTAGAGCATACAATGTAAAGTTTTAATTTTAATTTATAAATGGATAGAGGAACATATAATTCTCCGGTTAAATTCAATTAACAATGGATAAGCAACCTAGAAAATTAATTATCACGCATGAAATACTAAAGATACTCATAAACCAAATTTGTAAACTAGAGATTAAAGCTGTATAATTTGAGTTCCAGTTAACTGTAATAATTTATTGGACCTAGAAGATTAATAGGTAATCGCAGAGAATGCAGATATAATGCCTTCTAAAGTCTGAAGTTAATCTGCATAAAAATGTACTCGTACCTAGCAGAAATATGACTCTTGAGAATTTGAAATAGTTTCTTGGAATACGAACTTTCCGTAGTTAGGGCGGAGAATTGAGATAGTTAGTGAGTTCCTGTACATATTTTTCAGTACCAAAATCAAAGTACACCATGTTAAACAAGTAAAAGTTTACTTTGATTTAATTCAAAGCATGCACAGCCCATTAATTCAGCTCTAAATTAAGGAATGTATAGGAAGGCTTATTTAAACCGGTTATGTACCTATATGTGTGTGTGTAGCTATTTCGTGCCAACGATTTACTCGCAGAAGTACAATGGTATTTTCACTTTCACACGCTATAGATCGATAATGAGCGATGTCATTTCATGCAAAGGGATGCTAATATAAGTCGGAGGTTATTGCACTGTGTTGAAGGAGGGTGTATTAAAGATGATTTACTTGATAATAATTGATAACACAGATAGATGCTCTTTTAATTAATTTATTGAACCCCCCTCAATTTATGTCTTTTTAAAGCAAACACCGTTCGAGATATTATTGCCTGGAATTATTGGTAGGTACCTATTCCTATAATTGTGGGTAATAATTCATTTTAGAATATAGTTCAGAATAGATAATTTAAATAATTCTTCCTTGCAACTCCTAGTAGTATTGAGAATTCTTAAACGCTCAACGCGGTAGCTTATAACTTTAAGTGACGGTTTTTACACAGATTCTTATTTAATGTATTTACATGCACTCGTGCCAAACATTTATCACCTTAGGATAAGAGCTTTGTCAGTCGTTATAAGTCATTCACAGATAGTTCAATGATGTGCAAAGTTGTGCTGTTTTAGCATTGGCAATTCATCGGTTTTTTATTTGTTTTTTTTTCCTTGGAAAATTACTAGTGCTATAAAACGATCCGTATTTACGGCCTTGTATATTTTACGAGCTCTTTTCTGCGTCATCAAATATAGCGGACTTTCTTCCTCTTCCTCACGCATTCTTCATATTCTCAGTCACAAATTCTCGCTTTCGTCAAGTTTTTAAGTGCTTCCACCTTTGCTATGTCATTTATTTTCCTCTTCCTCATATTTGTTACAAAAGACTCACTACCACCCCCCTCCCGTAGGTTCTCAATTTTCGCCTTGATTTCTCCTTCCGACGACTTCCCCCCATCTCCTTTTTATCCTATCTCCATCAATCAATCCTCTCTGGTTTTTAATGTTTTTCCTTGCACTGCCTAACTTTCAGAACTTAGCAATGATAGGAGCAGGTTTACTACGTTTCACCTTCCGCACGTCCCACCTCTGTGCCGTCCCCGCTCTTTTACCACTTGAACTTTACGAGGTCAATCATGGGAGTCATTCTTTGACGAGACCACCATTTAAAATACATCAGATGGGAGCGGTAGATAAACATTTATGGGTGTATAATTTGAACAGCATGTTAGCATACGTTTCTATTGGCATTAGGTTATTCTATTAGCGAACGCAGTGCAGTGCATGACCATGGTCAAACCTGAAACAGGCAGTGTCGACCGATACCTATTACATTCAACATTTCAGTACTACCTATTTTAAAGTCATAGTAACGAATGAATATACAGTATATATTCAGGAGATAAACTCATTCTTCTTAGTGATACCCAGATAGGAATTTCTTATTTAAAAGTTACTCTTAGTACTATCTTTGTACCAGGGATTACTACTGCATTTATAATTCTTTTTTTATGTAACTCTTCTTTTACAAGGAATTCAACAGTTAAAGTGTTAATTATAAATAAAAAATTGACGATTAAGCTGATATGAAGGTACAAGGTTTTTTCCGTGAACAACGCCTTACTCAGGATTTTTCCTGGTTTTAACTAAAATACTAGCTCTTACCTATATAATTATAATACTTTAGTAACATAGTGTAATAATTATTTAGTAATAATAGTTTTTAGCATGAACAGTGAATTTGTGAAAATATCATTAATGGTCTTAAGAGAGTATTTTTTATTAAAAAATTATATGAATGATTTAAGCTACAGGCATATGTAAGTAACTAGTTTGAGCAGAAAACAACCAGAAGTCGTATAAATAGATGTGAGAAACAAGTAGCCTGTTGACTTGTTGGTGGAAAGTACTTTCAATTTAATAGCATTTGCAATGCGTCAAAGTGGTCGTTAAAAACTATCACTTTCCCGGTACTAGGACAATAATAGAGTGATTAAAGTCAAGAACTCTTGTAAACAGCTGTCAGACACGGGCCTCCCAGGAGTGAACGGAAAAGGGAACATTTAAACGTGCCTCAAAGAGGTCGTTATTGTAATTTTTACGGTGTCATAATCGGTGTTTTACTGCGCCGCGATTAGTGTTCTAAGATCAGGAGGGTTTCATTTGGGGACTTTGCAGTTTTTTCCACCTTGTAGAAGGGTGGGTGGGAGACGGGAGGATGGGCCAAGTAAGGCCCTAGTGAGCTTAGGGGTGAGTTGATGAGCAAGCAGAGAGGAGGAGCGGGTGCTTTTTTATGCGACCCAAGTGTTTTAAAGGGGTGTTTTGTGGGTGTGGTGCTCTGTGGCCGAGGCAGAGAGGAGGAAAGTGAAATGATGTAGGGTCAGTGCAGTGGGTTGGGTAGGGAGTGGGTGGGAGAAGTAGAGATGGACGGATAGGAAGAAGCATTGTAAAGGGAGGGGGAAGAAAAAAGGCTCCGTCGGAGAGTCATTTTATTTGGCTATGAAAGTCTATAGTTATGTCCCTTTAAGAGACCCTTCGTCGGCATTAAAAGACGGAATTGCGGCACTTAAAAAAACCGTGGACACACGCAACCAAACTCCCACTGGTTCTTTCGCTTTTCCACTGGGTTCTTTCGCGTGCCGTCAAATTGTCACCTGTTTTGTTTGTGAAAAGGGGAACCGTTCACCTCAATTTACCCGATTTTTAGCCTGGAAGATATCAAACGAGAAGTGGCGATAAAAATAACAGGTGTTTGTTTGTTTGATTGCCTTAGGATCGACACATTTTCGCTGGAAATTGGAGATTTGGATTTACTTACCGTAGGAAATGACCACATAAGCATTAATTTTTGATGTCAACGAGATAATACTTGTTCAAACCTACTAAAAAAGATTTAATGAAGTGTTCATCGTATTTCAATTGTTATTGCGTCCTGCTCCTAGGCATGATGCGGAACCTTGAATTCCACTTCTACCCACCTTTTTACGATCTCATTTTTGGATGACAGGGAACGCACTCAGTCGTCTATAATTCTTGATTTTTTATGGATATATTTGGATATTGTTTCATCCTCTTCATACGGTCTAACACCGTGTTGCTATTGGACGCCATCTTACTTCATCCGGGCATCCGTCTGATCTCTCCCTCTTTCTCTCTCGTCTCTTTTCCTTCACGTCTCTCTCTGCCACACCTACGTCGTTCTTCCTCCCCCATTCGCATTCCTTTCCCCTTCCCCAAGCCGCCCTCGGTCATTCCCATTGGTCACCGCCGGGGGGCGGGTTTATTCATAAATTATGTATAGCCCCCGTCACCGGAAGCCAGCATGGCGGCGGAATGTTTACATCGGGTCAGCCAATGGGAGTGCGCGTTGCGGGGCAGCCATGCCTGTGGGAGATGCCTCCCCTCGCTCCACTCCCCTCCCGGTCCAATGCACCCTCTCCGCCCTCTGCCCATGCTGCTCCGCTCAGTTCCCTCTCGCGGTCGAAGACGGGAGGCTCCGGCCTCATCCCACCCCACCGGCGAACATCCCGGCCGGTCCGTGCCGAATTTCCAGTTCAGAGTATCGCGTTCCCTTCTCACAGTCCGTTCCTCCCGTCCTAATCCGAATTCGTTTGAAAATCAAGTTTTATTTTGGGTCACGACGGATAAGGGTGAGATATTTATTGTTCAGAAGAAGAAAATCAATTTATTTGTGTGATACCATCGGCTGAAAGAGTAAATTTATGTCATCTCCGACGAAATTAAATATGTATCGTTACATTAGGGATGTTTTAATGACAAGTAAGGAAATAAACGTACTGTTTATGGACGCTGGTCAGTATTCAAAACAATGGGACAAAAAATTGGGAGTGAAAATTATCTGTGTGATTTCTCTTTCATTCTTATACCTTCCCTAATGTGTCCGAGTCTTTTATTGTAATAAGGTGAAGTATTTGTAATCCGCCCTCTGATCAAACTGTTTTGGACATTATAATAGTATATTGAGTGGTGCAGAAGAGAAAACTAATTCCTTTTATAAAACTGTTTATTAAGAAAGTATAGGAAAGGACGTTAGAGTGACGTAATGTCTTGAGAGTAGATAATGGTGAAATTAGAAGTTCTCCGGGTTCAACTCTTGGAATATATTATCACCTTTTGCAGCAGGACGTATTTTACCACTGGTACTTGCCAGATTTTTCTGAATAACCCATTGTAGTAGTGAACCACCGCCTTATCTTACTCCGTCGGTTCACTTATAAATAGTACGTTATGAATTCTTTAACATTTTCATCTATATCTCCAGTATAAGGTATAAGTTATAAAAGAGTTATTATTACTATGGCATTTATATTAAGAATTAGTAAATAAATTGAGGAGCTTTCCGTAAAATTATTTGTCACTGATAAAATATTTATTGCTGAAGATTGGGACTAATTTAGTCAATAAGGCAAAAATTAGCCAAGAAAAAATAAAAGAGATACAACCAAAGCTTAAAACTATATTTAATCCAAGATAAAATGAAATTTTCGCTCCCCAAATTTCTTCCATTAATTTTTATAATAGGTACTTACCTATGCGTTTCTCACACCATATGATACCTAAATAGATCATTAATTTTGATTTAATAGCAATATTATTTTAATAGATCATGATAATGGTTTTTTTTATCATGAACAGTTTTTCCCACTTTTAGGATACAGAAATTTATGAGACCTCTTCAGAGATATATCAACAATCACATTTGAATGGTGCCAAAAACAAAAGTATTCTTCAAGTAACAAAATAAATATTATTATATTATCTATTCATTGAGATAGCTATAAAATATGTTTGCACTTAGTATTCAGATTAAAGTAAATTAACCTCAACGAAGAACGATACCTATTAAAAATGGTAACATATGTTCCTATTGGAAGGCATAGTTGCTATAGGACATGCCTTATTTTTTAATTATGCTCTATATGACTACCGCCTACCATAGGTTGGCACATTTTAAGAGGTTTTAATAAAAAAATCAATTAATAAGTATGAAAATACTTTAGGAAATATATACTCTGGTTTATATAGTACTATAAAATGAGATATGGCAATATATTGAGGAATCTGACTTGATCAATGTATTATTTAAGAATTCTAATTTTAAACGTCTACAAAATATATTATACCTAATGTAAGAATTGAAAAATATAGGTAAAAGACATTTAAATATTTTACCATGTTAGTAAATATTACATATCTATTATAAGTATAAATATACTAGGTATAATCTATTATATCTATGCATAAAGGTAGATGTAGCAAGAACAATTTATATAATTGCATAATTAATGGAAATAAAAACTACAATACACATTAACAATGCCAAGGGTAGTATAGCTAGTACATTTAAAATGATAAATTAAAGTAATTTTCATAAACTGATCTACCTCTTTCAACTTTTGGCATATCAAAACATCATTGTTTAAAACGATGCCCGTAATTTGAAAATGAACTGAAGGATAACCAACATTTAACCGTTATGTAATTATGAGCTTGCAAACACAATGCATGCAATAAGTTACCAGGTATATTTCCATTTCAAAGGTTCTTTAGCAAAATTTTTGTTATGATTATACATATATCAAACTGAAATTCTTATTGAATGAAAAAGGAGAAATATTTATTTATTTATATAAATTTTATAATTAAACTATAGCTTCGGCGCTTATGGTAGGTAGGTCAATTATTATCAATTCATTGAAACTAGTTGAAACAAGCATACATTTGCTTCTTTATATCAGGTATACAAAATATACCAGATCTCCGACCCAGCTATTAACTAGTTAATTCCTAAAGGTTATTTGGGGATTTATTAAATGTAAATGTTCTTCAATAATAAGTATTATGGTTTTGGGTGACCAAACACTAAAAATCTGTTTATTTAAATAGGTAGGAATATGGTGTAGTCCACCGCTTCTGGCATATTTATTCTGTTAAAATTGATCATTGTTTAGAAGTGTACTTATATAAATCCTGAAGTTAAGTAAAGATGATGTAAAGTAAATAACAGCAATCAAATTACTTTTCCACTTATTGAATTCAGAGAAAGAACACGAAATGAGGAGAGCATGAAACATGGGAAGGATTTTGAGTGTAAATAACGGTATTTTTGTGTTTGCATAGCCGGTTTAAAAAAATATTTTTGTAGTGTTTCGGAGTTCGGACCTTCAACACTTCAATGCAAATGGAAGTGTATAGTGAAGCTTTTGTAGTGTTATATTTCTAACTTGTAGTACCACTCATGACAAACTACCTTCTGTAATCACAGGAAATGCATATAAAATACTGATTAATTGGGTTCATTGGTCGCCTGCATTCAAAATGTGTTTGCATATATTTACTACTTATAGTATTTATTTTGATATTCTAAAAATTAATTATCATCATACGTATGCGATATATCATTATTTTTATTTTATCTTGTAACAATTTAATTCATATCGTGAAGCCTAAAATTATATTTCAATACAAATCTATGGTTGAATAATTTTTATGAGAAATATATGAAAAGACAGCATTATCATAGAAAGGTATCAAAAAATTTCCTAAGCATTCTTTTCGGGAGGTTTTGTTGGTAAATATAATGTTAGTGAAACTTATCAAAATATTTAAGAAATGGAATAGGATTGAAGTTCATCATTGTTCAATTCATGAGTATCGCATCTGAACATCGGAGGGAGTTTTATATACAGAAAGTGCAGAATACATAGTGCTAAATAAACCGAAATGAAAAGAGCGTATCCACTACGTGTTTTCAAAACGTAAGCACTGTTTTATAAATGAAAAACTTCACACATAGTATTTTTAAAAGAATTTTTAAGTATTTTACACGCTTTAAAATATTTTAAAAATTTATTTTTACCTTTGTTGAGGAATTTTTCTGATATATTTTGTTTACTTTTAATGTTTAAGTAAATAAAAAATCCAGCCGACTGTGACATACCTACAATTTATACCTAATCAGATTTCTGAATTTAAGAAAGTTCAAACCTTCTGAGGTTCATCGGTCAATCGTTGAGATTTATGATGACACTGCAATGAGCAATTAAATGTGTGAGAGTAATATAGTTCAACGAACCGCCGGATGTGCATGATGAACCAAGCAGTGGGTGGCCTTCTGATATCAATGAGGTTTAGTAAGGAAAATTGATGAGAAAATTCGCCAGAATCGGCGTTTCACGATTTCCTTACTATATGATGAATTTATTAAAATTTCAATAGGGCTCGTCGTCATTAAAGAGAGAGAGTTTTTCATCATTGGCGGTGCCATAATGTAAAGTGGGAATAAATCAACTTGTCTCCAGATACGACAAGCGTCTCAACAATGGCGTAAATTATGTCGAAAAATAGTTGAAGATATGTTTTATCATGAGGAAATAAATTCAAATTAAAATATCATTTACGTATGAAGTTTTTTTTATAAAAAACGGTACTTACTTTTTAAATTCGCCTCCTACTGTTCCCTAAGAAGAGATACTACTATAAAAGAAGTAAAGCGAATGGCAAACCTTTTGGGAGGAAGGAATATGATAGGTATTCTGTCGATCAAATGTATTGATCATGTGAATAGCCAACGGTATTAATGGTGGTAATTTCAAACCGTGGTATAAGTGACGGGTTCTGTAGATCTAATTGTTCTTTGAAATGATAAATGAGCAGGAGAGGAAAAGGCCTTACGAAGTCCAATATGAATGGAAAAGAGGAAGACGAGGGTGCACATACGGCAAATGTACACATATTTCTGAGAAGCGAAGTGGTGTCTACTGTGTTGTCCTCCCGGGCCGGGGGGACAACAAGTGATAAATACGTTGACCAAGGAGTGTGATGTAAGCTTGAAAGGGTATCATACTGTGAGGCAATTAGCATGAGATGGTGAAAAATAAAGAGCTATCTTCAAGAAATTTCAGAATGAATTACTTAAAAATTATATGAATAAGTTTTTTCCCAATCAAGAGAATGCCGAACAATGGTTTATTGAACTTCGATTTCTGGTTGTTTATTGATTTTGGAGATGCTAGTCATATTCGTTAACTGTCTTCTTGTATCTCTCTTACACTATTTCCTTAATTGTTTTTGAGGTTTTACAGAAATTTGAGAAATGGATATGTAAACGAAAGAATAGGTATATTACCTATAAGAAGCTATGAATGTACTTTTAAATATGGCAAAGAATTCAATGTCTAGAATCTTCCATGACAATTTAAATATTTAGTGTAGGTAGGCATTCATTAATTTGTAACTTAGTAAAACTGACGGCCAACTGTAAGCATGAAAAAGCACTTACTCAAATATCTTAACGATACAGTTTCGTTACGGACTCTGACAACAGGAACCACTACGGTATATTAACATTTATTTTAATTTTTTATTTATTACTTATGAATCGAAACTATAAATTCTTTTCAAGGTCGATACATGAATGTAGACCATGTGATAAGGTTGCATGCATCAGGATAAACTAGGCCATGATCGTGATTATATTAACTGATTAAAAGAAAACTTGAAAGGAACTGCATTTATTTTGGTGTCCCTGTTTTATTTTTAGTTGTGTTTATACTAGGTACATAAAATTATCCTTAGAATTATTTATAACAATTTTTTCTAATTTTATTTCAGCCCAAACTTATTGTTGGACAAAAAATGGTTGATTTACGTTACTGCAGCGCATTTTGTCATTTCTTAATAAGTAGATAGGTATTTATTATTACATTAGGTACAGCTACTGTGTTAGGATAAATATTTTTCCGATAATTATAGCTTTGCGTGTGCATGAAAAGTGTGAACAGAAAAGTACTTAGGTATATACCCGGCAAGAAATGCATCATGAATGTACAACACTCGTACTAATTGTGTGGTAAATTACTCGTCGCAGTAATGAACCCGCAGGCTTCGTAGGTCAGGGTAGAGCTCACTCAACATGAAACCCAACGGCGTGTGAAATTCACACATCAGGGTAGTGGGGGCAGTTCATTTCCTTGTGCAGCCTGCTGTTTCCTAGGATGACCCGGTACCCGAAACATCATACAGCTTGGCTGAAGCTGAAGGTGCCAAGAGGCGTCACCCGGAATCGAAAGCGAGGCCTCGGGTTAGTAGCTTGGCGATAATCCAACTGGACTACTACGCTCCACTAAATTACTAGTTTGCCTATAGTAAATATTCTGTGTTGTGAATTTTTATGCAAGAAATATTCCCCAACTTCCTTTCAGACTCGTTTTCTGCGCGTACCTAAAGGATCTTATTCATTCAAATTTTTTATCAAACGGCTTCTGAATGATTAACCCTAATTAAATCTCAAAAAAAATATTTTAAGATCATTAATCTTTAAATAAAATCTTCTTGGACTAAGAGAAGACAAAGAGTAACAGTAACTTGTTATAATCAACCATTGTTAAGATAAAGTGAGAGATTAGAGATTACGTTGATAGGTATTACTATATTTTTGTATTATGCCAGTACTCTTTTAGCTAGTAACTTTTGTAAGTACCACATTCAAATATGAAGTATACACTCATTATTCACCCAATCATAACAATTTTTAAAAATTATGAGGGTGGAATGCAATACTAGAGCCTTTATGTGATCACCAAAAACAAGTAAAATTAATGATAAGAATGTCATAAAGTAAAACCATTGCATTAAAAATTTGAGAGAAACAATTTATAGCCTAGTGTATTTTAGAAGTCTCAGATGAATCGTTCGTTTTCAGAAGTCTTCAATGTGAGTCACACGGATACAGAGATAAAGAAATATAATGCCAATTAAAAAAAACATGAGTACTCACTAAGAGCCATGTTATATTTTAAAAATACAAATTTCAGACTTTCGCATTTAATGTTTTTGACTGAATGCAATAAATTGTCAGCTATTATAGACAAATAAATATTTCACCATTTACAAAAGCATAAAAAATCATGGCTAAAATTATGTCTTTGAGAGTTGAGCTTACCTACCCCTTTTACCTATACCTGAGTGTTAAGTCGTTGGAAGTGGTAAGAGGCATTCAAAGCTATGGGGAAAATGCCATATGCTAACTGGAGGACTTTAGTTTAAAGGAAATGGGTCCGAACTTTCAACCTAATACGTTTTCTACCCATGAGAGCGTATAAGAAGCGCAAATGCTTAAAATATGTACAAGTTATATATGCTTCCTGATTAAGATCTGCCAATTATTTTCAGGTCACTCTACGAAACCTTGTATGATGATATATGATATAAGCCTTGATATGCGGTTTACTTGGGAAAATGTATTTTTAACTTGTGCATATTTGTTTCCAGCCATTAAACTTCCATTCCAGGGTATGATAACATTTTCGGTTTGCCGTACTCTTATCTTGCGAGTGACTTGTGAATTATATAGCCATAAAAAAAGAGACTCTGGACTTGTGTCAAAAAATAATATACTGTGTTTAGGAAAAGCAATGAGCGTGCCTCTTTCATTAGGTGCGTCTTGTTTTTATACCACCGCTACAGAAATGCAACAGTTCTTGTTTTTAGTAGGTAATCTCTAATAAGTCTGCCTCAAAACTTCATTTCATTGGAAAAACTTCAACTCGCCTAATAGGTATCTAACTGTTAACGAAAGCTAACCAAAATTATATTTCTACTAAGGAACGGATTATGTTTTATTATTATTATTAAATTTCCCACGCAGAATACTAGGCCAATTGTGGTGGCACATTCCAACAAAGTAAAACAAAAACACATGTATCCATTCCCATGGCAGTGTAAACGCACCTTGGTAATATTCGAATTGTCCATCACCAGACCGTTAGGAGAAGACTTTACCCCGCCACCACTGATGCCGGAAAAATAATTATATTCAGTGTTTTTAGTGAATGTGTGTGTGACTCTGTCACTCTTACTTTCCCATCAGTAGCAGTTTTACACATTTTTAAATTTTATAACCTGTAATGGTTTTGCCAACATTAATGAAAATTTAACGAATTTTTATTTAATTTATCTCTGTGTGTGTGGGGTGGAATATTTTCCTAACTTTATGGAATAAATATACTGTTAATTTATTTTATAAACGATGCATAGGAAAGTGGCGTTTTTAATGTCTTTGACTCCGCCAATCAATAATCAATATCGAATAGAATAAAATAGGATCATAGGACAAAATGTTAGATTCACTCAAAACAGGATTAATACCGAGTAGAATTGAACACATGAGTAATTGAAGTTGCATCCTCCGAATAGACTACCATACGTAAATGATAAACACCTCTCATTAGTAAGCAATGAAATGGCTAAGTGGAAAATGTTAGATGATATTTTATGCATTTATGAAATTGATATTATTTATGCTCTCTCAGTGGTGGCTATAGCGCAGTGAAAGTGTAACCCCGTCTAGCTTTCCTCAGGTCATCTAAAATTCAAATTGGAGAAGAAAATAGAATCAATATTTAAATTTATGAATTGCGTTACACACACAGATACAGCTTATATTATATGGAAATAACCGAATACAACTTCGAGTATATTCTATAAACTATACTTCACTAGTTGGCACAGAACCAAACCGTTCAAAAATATGACGTAACAATTTTGAGGAACATATGAATGGTTATCAAATAATAAAGGCACTTAACTTTAAAAAACAGAGTTATTAATTGCAGTTTTTGCTATATGCTGATTTATATAATGGGAATTTTTAACTGGTATAGTACTCTTACGTTCATTTTCTCTACATCATTTTCACAAAAAAAAATATATTTTATTGCTTTTTATAATTCCTTAGGCACTGTCATTCGCAATAAATGGATATAATTAATAAACAGTGAAGAAATACCAAAAATAAGTTAAAAATTAGACAGTTCCGTCTTTCAATGCTTATTTTCTTTCGTTCACAACATTTACTTTACTATTCGTACTAGTGTAAAAAATACCTCGTATTATATGTTACCGTGTAGCCGTTCTGATCAGTTATTAAATTAAAAACAAAGACATATTTAATATGAAATTCTAAATCATTGCAGTAATAAAAATATTGTTCATATAAATGCTTAACAAACGACTTTTTTAATAATAACCTTTGCATAATATTTTACCTGAAAACAGATTCTTTAGCCTTTAGTTTACTGCCAAGCAAGTTAGAAATTGATTTTTATCAAGTAAACCACTTACTAAGCTACTAGAGTTATAAGCTACATCATTTCATAAGTATGCTGCGTCCATGGCATATTATTGCTTAGAATTATTATTGCTTGAATTATGAGTCATCTTAATGGACCAAAAGAAAACGGTGAACAATTATTAAATTTCCTCACTCTCTCTCTCTGGCGTGTGACGCATAGAACGTGTGCCTTAACTCCTTAGATATACTATAATTAAAGCTTTTACTTTATAATGATTAGGTATTGTAATACCGGTAAAATAATACGATATATTATGAAACAGTAATTAAAAACAACGTGCAATTCGTAAAAATGAGTTAAATATAAAGCACGTCATGTTATCTAATTCAATTTTGGGAAAATTGGTAACGTCTGGGTACTTTTTAAAGATTACTGGCATTAACTTTAAATTATATGGTGATAATCATTATGACAGATTCAATCAAAAAAGGATAAATACCGAGTAAAATTGAGCCCATGAGTAATTGAAGTTCCATCCTCCGAATAGGCTACAATGCGAAAATGATAAACCTCTCTCATTAGTTAGCAGTGAAATGGTGGTGGAAATGGAAGTGGAAAATGCTAGATGATATTATATGCATTTATGACATTGATATTATTTATGGTCCCCTAGTGGTAGTTCCCGCGCAGTGCAAGTGTAGCCCCGTCTAGCTTTCCTCAGGAACTCGGGGATCCCAATAGGCGGCGGGTGGTGCCCTCCAGCATTCGAGGCTTTCCTGGCGGGTAGTCAACCCTCCGTCTTCCCCCGATCACACCGCGGCCGCACCGACCCCGCCAACCTGCTCCTGCAAATGATGAAGGATAAGGACAATGAGGCTCGTTGTCCTAGGTCGGGATAATCATGCTCAAATGCACTCCTTCATGCCGATGCCAGGCGTTTTGAAGGAACTAGGTCGGCTAACCTCGTGTCCCCTCCACCTCGTCACGCACCGCGTAAATCTATTAAAGGCCCGTTATTGCAGAGTCATAAAGCATCTCCATAGTTATGTTTCGGCATGCCGCGACGATACCTCACACCGGAATTCCAAATGGCTGGCGTATCTTGGGGCTCCCTCACCTTGTAGTGGCTCGCGTGCTTGGCAACAATACCCCATACAAAATAGACGCTGGTTATCATTTCACTCGCCAGCATTTCTCCCAAGTCTCTTAGACGCACTGGCTATTTTACTTTGCACTAAACCCCACCACGGCCAATCTCCCTCATTTACCCACGGCCTTTACTTCCAGACTCTCTCAGACATATCGTGAGATCCTTCCTTTTACTCAGGAAAGCCAAGGTGACGTCTTTTCTCTGGTGCGTTTTTTTTGCGTTCAATATAAAATCCCCCCGACTCCGTGGAGAAATTCCTCGTGACTTCCCGATATAACGACTCCGTGACTGTGACAGTGTCCATGAGTTTGGAGAGATAACTCGGTCCCACTCGCGTCATTGTGTAATGCCATGGTGTGTTCCCTTCTCTGCTCTCCCTTATCCTCCGCTCTTACGATTCTGCACCCCATGTCCCTCTCACTTTCCCTCTCACTTCTCCCTCGCGAAGGAACTCCCTTCGATCTCTACCCCATGCCGTCCCGCAATCCTTATCAATGTGTCTCGTTTCTTATGTCCAGCTCCTTCGCGAGTCTTATTCTCTTCGTCTATCACAACCCCTACGGAGCGTCGACTTTTACACGAATCGTAACCTCTCATTCTTTACTGCCCTGCTTCTTTAACATGCCTTTTTCTTCCCGCTGTGATCCCCTCCGCTCTACTTATATCTGCGCTCTCGAGGGAAAATAATCCCGCCGCGAGGTCCTTTGCGACCGAGATGCGCCGTTAACGTCATTCCGATCGCGGGATATTCCTTTTTATGCAGGAGATCTTTTCGGGGCCATTATCACCTCTTCCTCCCAAACGTCTCCTCTCAATCTTCCACGGCCACCTAACGGCGATTGACGGCATAATCTCCACCTTCGAGCCGCCGCCTCTTCCCGATCGCATTATCCCTGCCCGTGCCAAGGCTAAGGTGAGGGCCCATCTTGTCACGCGGGGGTGTGCACGTGTGTGTGGGGCGGAGGACGATGCATGGTGGGGGACGGATCCTCCGTATACCAATGCGGATGAGGGACGTGGGGCATTTTGCCGGCGCCCGGGGACGTGACGGCCGCGGCCAACGACGCCCCGCCGAGGTCACGCGATGGTTGCCGGGCGAGTGGGGGCTGGCGGCTCGTGCGCCATCACACCGGAGCCGTGGTTTCCCCTCGTGCCTCAGAAAGGCGCCCCCCAAAGCGGTCACGTATTCGCGAGCGTGTAAAGGGGGCTTAACCCGTTGGTCGCTGGCTTTTTGTAAAAACGCGAAGTGAGGAGGAGGCATGAGTGGGTGGAGGACGAATTTTTTTTCCGTTTGTGGTAAACGAGATTTTGATGGCGGGCACTTAGGAATTTCGTTATTTTTTACGGCGCAGGGGGAGAGGGGAAGTTTGGGGAGAGAGCGGAGATGGTTTGTGTGTGGGGAGAGAGGGAGAGAGAGGAAGGGAACGTTTGCGATCACGAGTTGGTTTGGAGATGCGTGTGGAATACTACATGCGCCATCTCGCGACAAAATAAAAAGTTTTTGTCCACAGTTTGCGCAAAAAAGATCCCCTCTTACTGCGCCACCGGATCTAGAATAGGCACGTTCAACGGATGCGCCGGAAGAAAGAACAAAAAGTACGTACTTTTATGAAAGAGCTGAGTCATTTTTACAAATTACACGTAACTACTCACCTCGCTTCAGGGAGTGATGAAGCCAAATGCTTGCTGCATTAATAACGTGATTCCTTTTCTCATTTGTGCTATTTTTTCGTTTTTTGTTGGTGTCTCACCTTTCTCATTTTCGTGACGCTTAGTGCATGTTTCACCAAAACGACCAATATTAATAGAGAAGAGTGAATGAATATTTTTTTTTGTTTCAGATAAGATTTCGGTCCTTGCTATCTGAAATTATATGTGGATTCAACTAGTGTTTATATTTCAGGATGGGAATGATTATTCGGGAAACATTCACCATTTTCAAAGATAAGGTTAAACAATTGACTTAAATGTGTATGAAATGCTCAAGTGGGGATTAAAAAAATAACTCAGGTTTACCATATTCTTGGTTATCAGTAAGCTCCGCTATGAATATATACATTTTTTCTATCCCCGGAAATTTTAGGAAAATAAAAATTCTGATACATTCCTAATTACCAACTTCCCTCATTTTACTTTATATTAAATAAATATATATAAATAACCTGAAGTTTTTAATTGAGAAACTTTCAAGCATTAACTTGGAAGGTTAGTATTAATAGGGCTCTTGATTTCATTTCAGAATGTTAGGTTCACACTTTTACCTTTGTCTATTGACGCATTGAATATGGATAGGCCAGAAATTTTCTTTCCTATTTTATTAAAATTTGTTTTGATATAGGTTTGAGATTTGATTTGATTGATATTTGAGCTTTATTTTTCCTCATTTAAATAAGGTAAAATCCAATATAAAACACCTTTATCCCACCGCTAATGTTACATTAAGTAAAATAAAACATAAATTCATTTTTTCTGTTCTAAATTATTTTCTTAATTTTATTTTACCTTCATTTTCTTTACTGAATTAAAATTCACGAACACGAAAACCCACTAAATTTTTCATTGATGTGCAGGCACATAGATAAACATAAAACGCAGTCTTTCTCCGCAATCATTGCTACCTTAAATCTACAGCAAATTAGGAAGGAATAATGTACTTAGACTTAATCACTACTGCTTGGAGGTCATCGACCATACACGATAGTGGCTCACTATATTTTCCGTTACATTTAAAGAGGCCTTTCTATTGCATGGTAAATCTCCTCCAATGCGGATCTATGATAAGAATTGCCAGTTCAAGACTTTTTAAAGCTCATAAGCTCGTACTTGCAGAGTTCGTTCGTATTTAAGAATCAAATCGTTTTGGAGAAAGCCCTTGGTCAGCTTTTTATTTTCTCAGTTCAAATTTTTCCTTCCTTCAGCTGCTTCTTACCATCCAATTACAAAAAAATCTCGTACATGCTTCCCTGTCCCTTTTTCTTTGTCGCTCGTGTTTCAAGTTTTATTATGCAACTTGGGTGGTCCCACAAGTCAATGACGAGAACATAAAATGTGGAAACGGGATAAAATAATCGCGCAGGAGGGACATGATTTTTATTTTAAAAGGCAGTGGTTGTTAAATACGATAGTGAATTCACATTTACTGAATTCAGTATTAATTTCGAATGCTTTTCTCTATTAATAATTTTTGCTCATTTTTTGGCTTTTAGTTTCAACGTTTATATCGATTTATTTTCTCTTCATTTCAAAACATTCCGGGACAGACTGCTATGTACGTAGGTATTTATTTATTCATGCACGTAGTTATAGTACAAAACCAGGAAATGATGAATTATATTACAAATTCCATGATCAACACTTGATAATTAATATGAATTATATGGTTTATGGGGCCATTCCTGGGTGAGGCAATTTTGGTTGTTTGCAGTTGAAATAAAATAAATGTCTACCACTCAGTAAAAAACAGTTTAAACTCATATAATGCAGAACTAAGGTTGCAATTAAAAGTGGCAAATAAATATTAATAATGAAAAATGTAACATTTTGAGTAACGCTTATTTTCTTGTAGAAAATTAATTTATTTGCTTATTGCTTTACTCAGCAATGAGATGAAAACGCTTTAGGTATTTGAGTTTTTATAAAAATCATACCATCTTTCAGTGACTATTTACATACATTTTGTGTTTTATTCTTGGAACCTGATTTAATAAATACTCATAATTGCACCATTTTTCGAACTCATTGAAAATAATTGATGTTTCAGACTATTAGGAATATCGATCTATTTAGGTACTCCAAAGTCTCCAATTATCTTCTCTGCAGTGGAGGTCGTACCGCAAATGCCAATCTCTGCAGCGATAGCATTTGAATTTCTAAACTTTCAGTTAAATCTAAATCCTGCATTTTATATTATCTGCCCAATAATTTACCTTAAAGATGTGAAAACTGATGGAGTGAAAAATATCTAAACATGAGTTTTATTTGCTTAATGTACATACAACCCTGTAAGCTGGTGATTCTCTATGCATCTAGTGTTTTATTTATCTCTTTTGTAGAGGAATAATTGTGCTTAAAATGTTGTATCGCTAAGATGTATTCACTTTTAAATTCCAACTAAAGATTTGGGTTTTTCCCTTAACACATTTTTACCTTTTTTCTTGCTGGTTTGTCGTTTGTGTGAATATGTGGAAAGCAGTTACGGCTCTGTATGTCTGATAAAAAAGGAAATATTATTGCCTAAGCAACAAATGCTCCAAGTCAACACTTTCTTAGTAGCAGTAAAAATTTCCTGATGTTATTATTACAATACATTGGTTCATTAAATAATAAATTCATAAATTTTATTATCACTTAGTGAAACAAATTATTTTTTTTTTAACTCCTGAAAAATAAAAAAAAAACGTTTCCCGAATCTTTCGTAAAACCTGTCACACCAAGGATATTTCAATAAATATTTTATGCACTTTTGTAAACATGAACTTATAAATGGCATTTACGCCATGTAATAATCGACGAAAATTAGTTTATTTACGCCTAACTACATGAAAGGAAGAAAATAACGTTAGGTATCGGA
Organism: Calopteryx splendens; assembly: GCA_002093875.1. Taxonomy (NCBI): domain Eukaryota; kingdom Metazoa; phylum Arthropoda; class Insecta; order Odonata; family Calopterygidae; genus Calopteryx; species Calopteryx splendens. The sequence goes on along the minus strand of LYUA01000086.1, from coordinate 844,120 downwards.
ACATTTATATCATTGCGTGTGTTGAAAAAAACTATCAACAAAATTTCTATTCACTTTGAAAATCCAAAAGAAATTTTTTAACTAACACACTTTTCTAATTACTGACTTTTTACCTTCCCAAATGCTATATGCTAATTTATTTAGCGAATGGTGCTTATAATAAAGAAGCCTTAAAATATGGTGGGGGCGTTGCATCCGGTTAGGAGAGATTGCCTTCGAGTTCTTATTGGCCCGATCAACATACTTGAATTAACTGAAGATTAATCCATAGTTACTTTATAAAAGTTAAACGAGTTTAAAATGTTGGGGGGATTTTAGTTCTCAAACTTCCGGTTAAATCATATACACGCAGTGAAAATTAATATTATATAATTGAAGATGTAGTAATTATTTGCTCTATATTATTTCAAATTAATTGATTAATCTTTTAATCCTATTTTTCGTATAAATGTATTTTAATCAAGCATCGACGTATAGTCACATACAACGATTATCTTTTGAGACGAAAATTTCTGGAGCAAGGTGGACAAGCATTTATTAAAAATGTATTAATGTTAGAGTCAAAGTTAGCAGCCAGCATTGATATTTATTTAGTTTATCGAAATCTATTATAATATATGGTTAGTTATTTGCGTGAAAAAAAATATTTTATATTCCACTGTGCATGCAAAAATTTAAGCTATTATTATTCCTAAATTTTTTTAACAGAATGAGGGATCAATTTGCTTTCATAATTTTAAGCATTATGTCTAGTTAGTCGCCTTTATTAGAATTATTTGTATTGCAATTTTTGTGGATGATGATTTGTTAATTTTATTATAAACCAAGAACTTGGCAATGGAGAGAGATTAATAAATTATGTAGGTAACTGATTTCATTTTCCATCGCTGTGATCTGAGGTGGAGCAAGATGGTTATCAAAAGAACGATCAGCACCACTGCCCCTATATTCCAACTGGTTGGGTCCCGCGGAGAATTTTTATTCTTCACTCTGCATATCGTGTTGAGTCCGAGGGATGTCTAGATCCCAAGGGTGAACTTAATAGACAATGAGTCAAATACATTATTGGCAGCTAAGAAAAAAAGAACATTTGGCGTTGCATTTAAGCAGCTCGGAAGGAAAATACGCACGCAGGAATTTCCCGCCAAGATTGCTTTTCCCGACTGTTTTTCTTCATCTCCTCTGCCGGAGATACCTACCCCCGCGCATTTTATAATTTATTTCTGGCGATTAGCCAGGTGGCGGTCGATGCGAATTGCACGTCGCCCGAGTGTGTGTCTCATCCGAGTCATACAAGGCATCAGCAGCAATAAACAGCGCAGAGATGTCCCCCTCCACTCGTGTCACAAACCGTGCACGGAGTGGAGAATAGAGCGGTTGAGGCTCAGAGGGGTCTAAGGAGAGGAGCTATGTGGATAGAGAAAGTGGATTGGGAGCAAAGGCGAAGGAGAAATAAGTACTGAAGGACCCTAGTGTAACTCCTATTGCGTCCATATTTTCTAACACGGACGCCTCTTATTCACCCTTCACCTTATAGCTTATTTTGTCCACCTACCTAACCTTAAGATATCAGCGGAGGGAAAGAGATTACGCATTTCTCTTGGTGGAAGGCCCCTTTTTGGACATGTAAGACGCGGCCGTGGGTTTAATATGTCAGAAACGTGAAAAAAAGGGGGAGCGTACTCCCCGTACGTTTTCTTCTTTATCTCCCCTGGCCCCACGCCCCATACCCCGGTAATCCTCTCACTCCTCCAGCGCGCGCTC
>LYUA01000086.1:794360-809994 GCA_002093875.1 Calopteryx splendens | reverse complement strand
TGTGATGTTCCGTTTCCACACAATATCGCCGGAATCCTCAGAATTTGATTTTTATGCTGTAAATGTTTTCGCATATGCATGCAAAGCAGCGGATAACTCCGTTTAAGATACTGTCGCGGCATTTCCCGCAGTCTCTCGAAACCTATTATTATTTATTCAAAACCATTTACCAATTCGGTAAAAGAAAAATATAAATTTAAACTATAATAAGATGAAATAGGTACTTACAGATGTCATTGTTAAATTAAGAATAATATAAAGAGGGTAGTATCAATTTGGTTGATTATATTGCAGGTCATATTTTTCCTAGAATTATATTTCTGAGTGAATGCGTCGCTTAAAAAAATGTTTATGGTAGTAACTGCACTGACCAAGAGAGATTATATGGCTTACTTGACAAATCAATGTTTTAATCTGCATTTCTTCGTTTTTTTCCCCTTGTATGATGATGTATGTGAATTAAGCGTGTGAATACTTATTAGAAGGGTTCTAATATCCGTGTTTATAAGAATGTAAAAACGTTGTTAAGTGACCTGAGTCTCAAATGTCACTAGAATAACGTAAATATTTTCCCCTTTATGGGAAAGCACTCCTTAGTAAAAACATTTTTTTGTAAAATGCTGTTTGAAATAGTTTTAATAGACGTATTTACTCATGTTACATACCCTGACGCCATTTTTCACTAGAAACAACGAAATAAGTGGCATTAAATATTTGAAGAATAATTGCATTAGGGCTCTCAAACTCCATGATTACCTTGAGTATTTAACACCTCTCAGATATTTCATGTTGTAAGGTTTTAGGATAAGAACGTGGTAAGTCTTCTATGGCATAACTTTGTTAATAACGTCTACTTACTAATTAACATATTTTGCTTTTATGTGAATATTACTGAAAATATTCGGTGCTGGTGTTTTTGAAAATCTAATTTTCTCAAAACAAAACAGAGAGTATGCAGCAAACTCAAGAACCTACTATTCTCACCCAGGATATTTTACGTATGCCTCCCTAAGAAAACGTGGGCGTTCCTTATAATCCTCCGGCACTTATATTAAGCAAGAAGGAAAGAAAGAGTTAAGAGGGAGAGAGAGAAAGAGAGACAGGAGAGAGCTCATACGTGTACGCATCTCCTTCCCTTCTGAACCAGAGGGCGTAGCACAATGGTGTTCTCCACCCCCTCTCCTTCCACCCTATCTCTTCTCCCTTGCCTCCACCACGCCCTTATCTTTCGCCTGCACCAACGCTCGTTCCTTCGTCACAGAACAAGCAGTGCTCTCCGCGACACTCTCTGCCCATTAACAACTTTTCACCCTTCCCACCCTTGTGCTCCCTCCAGCTCTAGGGTCAAGAGGAGACGAGGGGAGGAGGAGACTATATTGGGGGCGAGGAGAAGAGCTGAGATGGTGCACGGTGTTGGAGAGAAGTTTAGGGACCGACTGAACCCGCGATATAAGCGAAACTGCCTTTTGCCTCACTTCCACGGCTTAGCTCCGGCAGCGTCCGACACCACCAAGCATTCAACATCCAGGGAGGGCGTAGAGTTTGGGGAGGAAAGGTTGAGAGAAATGGCGAGGAGGGGGAGTGAAAGGGCTAAGGCGGGGCCGCTTAGCAATGCCACGGGCAAGTTTCCACGAGTAGGTACGTGGCTGATAATGTTCCATCCATTTTCCACGCCGCCATCTCTCTCCCTTCACCAGGAGGCGGCACTATCTGCAGCACCCCTAGTCTTCTGTCGTTGCCGATTCCGCACACGACCCTGGGAACCCACCCCGCCGCCGCGATATGGCGTCGCTTTACCCCCACCACCACCGCCCATGGACCACAGGGAATGTGCTCCCCCTTCCTCCGCAACGGCCGTCGTGAGTCCGATCCCCCTCGGGTCCCCATGCGCGCAAATTCTCACCCTTCTCTCTCTACTCGCCTCTGGGGTTCGCTTCCCTTTATGACCGGCGGAGAGGCAGTTTCGCGACAAAAAAAAATGAAATCGTAAGTTGTAATGGACGGTCCGGTCTGAGTGTTGAGGCGAATTTCGGACTTGTTCAACGCTTCGGTACATTTTTGCCTGAGTTCGACCACTATATTTTAAGTATGCCAAAGTGTAATTCTGCGAAGTTTTTCAGTTTATTTTTTCCAAAATTATCGAGACAAGCTATGGCAACGTCTAAACATTACGAAATAAAAAAAATTGTTCAATATTTATAGTGATGAATAGCTGAATTGTACAGAAACTTTTTGAATTATCTCTGTGAGAAAGTCCGACATTCTGATTCTACCTTCACTCTTTCTCACACTGTTCGGTATATTTATTTAGAAATATGAAGGTAGGAAAACGAAAACGATAGGAGTAGCAAAAATTATAAAAAGTTACGCAATTTACAATTTTACGTAAGTATACATATATGTTTCTGTGTGATTTTTCACGTGAAATGAAGCTTAGTTCAATCTATCTGGGATACTTTTACCATGCTGAAAAAAATAACATTAATTTGGAATATATATTTTGATAAAGTTCAAAAGAACTAAATTTTGACACTTCTTAGGTGACCTCGAATTTAGGTATGACATAGGTACGTTTCCTTCCTGGGTATATTAGGATAAGCGTATGTAGGTATATTTTGGCGGCGGTACTTTTATGGAAGGAGTTTTTTGATTAATGTAGGAGAGAGTGAGGAATGAGAGGGTTGTGAAAGAATCTAATTGGAATGCACAGGTAACAGACACGCATGAAAACGGTGGGTGTGGCATGGCCATGTCGGGAGAATGCAATACTGACGAATAGCCAATTAGATAAATGAGCGAAAAGTGAATGGTTATAGAACAAGGAGTGTACCAATAAAGTCATGAGTGAATGTTCTCGAAAATACTCAAGAAAAAAGCATTAAAATTTCAAGAACGTATGAGGTTGCATGAAAAATTATATATCAATGTGATAGACGAAGACGAATAGCGAATAGACGATAGGCGAAAGACGTGAAAAGACACACTTGTAGGGAGGAAATTAGAAAAAGATATGTCCCCTGAAATTACTTAAGATCAGGTTTTCTTGATTAATCCTACCAGGAACGGAACGGCTTGAAGGATAAGTATGTTTTCATGTACCTAGGTACTATGTAGCTATGTAGATAATTTAAATAAGGCACATTTTCTACTGCAGGCAAATTTCCATGGCGTCCCAAAATTAAAAAAGTAATGAAATATCTCTTCTCAGCTTATAATTTTATTATATTTACTAATATAACTTTCACAATCGCTAATTATCGTTTATTTTACGTGCCATTTTAACGTTCTTTTCCCAGTGATTTGACAATCAATCCAGTCATATATTAGGCCTCCTTCATCTATATATTACCTTTCTATCTTCCATGAGGTCGTGCGGCCGCTCGTGTTAGGTCAAAAACCATTAGGTTAATTAGTGTTTCTTAGACATTTATTTTTTGTATGGTTAATTTTTAAGTAGATACGTGTTATTTTTTTCAGAAATCGCGAACTGTACGTGGATAAGAGGATTGTTCTACCTCCTTCAGTTCAATAGTCAATTTCCCTTAACTGTTCGATATGGTTTCTCCTACTATTTTAATGCGGAGCTTGAATTATTTCTTCTGTGCCATTTGTAGATTACTAGTAGGTAGTAAAGCATGTAATTCTCGTATATTTGCTTCTAATGGATCCCAGGGAAGGAGAGTCAATAGTGGCGTCACGCTTTTCATAACGGCTTTTCACGACAACCTCTCCCCTGTTTAAATGATTTATGCTTTATTATATTTTACGATTTTAGTTTAAGTTGAAAAGTGTCGTTATTACATAACTTATAGTGATTTATTTTAAATATTTTTAATTACTAAAAAGCGTAAATAGTATAGCATCTTCCTGGCCGTTGATTTAATAAAATAGAGATCTGATTTATATGAAATAATGAATAATTCCATTTTGAATATCTTTGCGTTATGATTTCCCGCTCAGTATTTTCCCCTAAATTAAATGTTCCATATATAGTTTAGAAAAATATCTCATTCGTTCAGTACAATCCTAATGAAAGAATAATTAATAATATAACTTGTTTTTACAACGCGCATGCACTTTTTTCGCACTACGGATTAAAGTAGAATTTGCAATTTATTTGAAGCCTTCTAGGATTTTCTTCACGAGTGGAGCGAGAAGTGGGATTTACTGGGTGATGGAAGCGTTATATTGGCATTATCGAGGTGAAGATGCTCAGGAAAGTCTTCCCCTACGGCTCGGAATCTTTACTGTGTTTATGTTATTCTTTCCATTGATTTATGATCAATTCATCCTCACTCCTCCTCCCCTTCTATATCCCTTTCGAGGCCACGTGAAATGGATGGGTGGGACGACGGTGGAAAGTCAGCCTCCACCTCCTCATCCTCCTGGACCTCTTTATGCCAGGAGCGTAAACACGTAAGAATCGAGTCTGCGCAGTCAACAACCATGTTGAGTTTTTTTCCTGCCGCCGGGAGCTAAGAGTCTGCTATAAAAATTTTAAACACCCTTAAAGCGGTGGACTTAATCTTTTGTTTTCAGAAGCCTCATTTTTTGCTTCCATTAAGACTTTAGAAAGGCATTTCCCTCTTTATTTATCAGCTACTGGTATCTGTTTCGTCGGGCTTTTATTTAGAGATATAATAGCGTGTAATTCACGTCTTACAGTCCATGCATTTTTTTTCGAGTGGAGTTTCGTTAAGAGCCCATCTAAAGCTCACATCGTGCCTAAATGCAGGTGAACACCACCTAAATATCCGCTATCAAAGTCAAAGTATTGAATAAGTCCTTGTTAGTTGAAATGCTAAATTTTTTAGAGTTAAATTATATTTTTAATTTTATCTCATAAGTAGGCAAATAAGTTTAGGGGCGATTTCTCTAAATTTTATTGAAAGTATTTTTTTTATAAAATCAAGAAACCCCGAAATTCATTCAGAACAAAAGTAGATACTTTGAAAGGAATAAAAGGAAAAATTTATTGTGATAATGGCGGTGTGGAAGATAGTTCTTCTTTATTTTGGATGTTGTAGAGTACCTGCACCCGCTATTTTTAAATGCAAATTTTGTGGGTCTATTCTCATTAGAGTATATTACGTCAATGCTAATGAACCTAAAAATCAAGATCATACCGTGTGAGCTGCCATGAAAGCATATTGCAGAGGGTGTAGATAAAAAGTCATTAGAAAATTTAGCCATGGATAAATACAAAGTCTGGAAAATGGAATGTATTGATATAAAAACAATTTTTAATCATACTTTTTTCTTTGAATAACATACTTTTTCATTGTATTGAATATTGTGAGTGAATGTTAATATTGTTGCGTCTCCATGTTAGTCTAATTATACTATTATATATTTAAGAGTGGTTCAACCTGACGAAATAATGCCTATGAAGTCCAAAAATTACAGTAGGTAGTCGATGGGAACTTGAGAGAATGCATTTTTAACCTGCAGATTTTCATTTTCTATCTTTGCATCTATAGGGAATTCTGTCATAGTTTCACCAATAGGTAATCCCTTTACTAATTACTTTCTTTCATCCCTCCACATCGTAGGGTGATGATTCCTTATGCATATCGAGTTCTTCTTGTTTAGTTACATTTTATTATGAATACCTACAATAACTCTCTCTTTAATGCACCCTACTATGGTCTTCCAAACAAGTACATTTAGTTTTTTTAATAGGTATTAGAAATCAAGTCGATTAAAATTTTGGCGTAATTGAATGTTACAGGTAAATACTAAAGATCATCTTTATCTCAAAATTTAAGGCCAATTGATGGTGTAATTTACCTACTGATCTGGTTTACCTAATGCTGAAGATTGTTCTGTTGTTAATAACGGCCTACATTTCTATACCTAAGCTAAAAAATAAAAAGGTAAGATCTGTATTCATTCAAGCACCATCCCTGATTTGTTCTTGAGTGTTAGGTTGAAACCTAATTGAAAAATGGTGTTGAATGTGTAATTCAAAGTCCTAATATCAGGAAAAGAAATGGGTTACTTCCAGGTGATTCAGCTAGGGTGACTAAATAAGCGAAATTTGGTGTGTGATTCGACTGATCATTTACCTAAAAAAATCATCTACGGCGTAATTTATTGACCGCATCCTATTTTACCCGAAAAAAATACACAGTCTGTTACCCACTTCCTTTATGGCTCACGAAGACGAGAAGCGGAGAGAAAAGAGATTGGAATGACTATCAAATGGGACGTGAGCGGAATTTTAGTTGGCTCAAGAGGAGAAAAAGGGAGTTGAGCTGTTTTTTTTTCTCATTTCACTCCCGCGTTTTTTCCTCTCAATCTGCCATTCCCATATTTTATCCATTCACCCACGGAAATTGTTACTGCTGATCTGCTTGGAAATTACGGACTCTGTTCATTTTCTTGATTACATCGAATCTGAAACGGTGGACGCGATAAACAAAACAATCGTCTAAATTGAGGCACGTGCCTCATTTTAGTTGGAGGGCATGAGCACCGGTTAGAATTTTTCAAGTTTAATTCCCCAAAGTTGAGTGCAAATGACTTGACGACGAATGTGAATAATACATAAGGATTGCACAGGTGAATGTCAACTAATTCACTAACTAAATAATAAGTAAAATATTTTGAAACACAATCAACTTGGTTGTATCATAGTAAACTAACTCGCAGAAGCTCGTCAAGTAGACATAGCGATGCCTATGTCGTTTACCAACTAGATTATTAATAGTTTAAGTCATTCAAGTGACATCCCTGTTTGCTCAGTTCAGAGGATTTACTCAATCCTTTTGATTAATTTTATTTGAAATTATTTTGTTGGTTTTACAGTTTTTTAAATTATTATTATGAAAATAACCAGTTAGGCATGGAATTGGGGATAGGAAGTAATGCCCTTCAAATCTCCTAACTCACTTCCAAATTTTAATAATTGTTAAAAATTCTAGTCTTAACTGTTAACATAGTTACCTATTCACGGAAGTAAATCTTTTATCCTATAGGTATTTCTAGATATTTCCCTGCAGGTTTGTTCTTACCTGCTACATAGGTATATATTAACTTTCATAATGGCTGAATCCATTATTTTTCAACTACCATAATGGACGTAAAAATTCATTTTTGCATTTTCATAAAAATATACTGAAATGGAAAAAATTGGAAATTTTACAATGACGTGTTTTTATTTAATAGATACATCATAGGTAATTTCATTTTTCATTTTACGAAGAACCCTCATTTAGTACATAAATTAATGTAACAACATTCGAGTTTTCATAAGTTTTTCTCAAGAATATTAATTTATAATCAATTTTATGCACTGTAAATAATATTGCAAACATTCACTTACATAATCAGTTAATTTGTAGCCCAAAAGACACGAAATTACCTCTTGAATGCGTTTTGAACCTTGAAGCTTTTTAGCTTCATTTTTGGAACATTCAAAATTTTTAATTGTTGTTTCTATTCATTTGTAGGAAATAATCCTTTAGAACATTATTATATTTTTGTCTTGATGACGTGTTTAAAAAATTATTAAATTGCAGTACTTAAGTAAATTGCGAATTGTTAATGAATTAATAACAATTCGGTATGTATTTTTTCTCTAAGGTAGATGCATAGGTACTGGATGACATTATTTAGCACTTATACTCTTAGTATGTATCCGTTTTACACTATTGGTAAGATTGTACAAAACCTGAATAAAATACTCTGCGAATAAATAATCAAAGCTGTGTGATTGAAATATAATAGGCCATCTCCATTCTAATAATAAAAGTGAATGAAAAGGAATTTAGATTCCAAAAAGCTTCTGTGAAATTAAATTCTTAGTTTTGATATAAATTTAGTTCTTTTTTACTGTACATTTATTATTTTAGTGGGGAAGGGAGGGTTTTTACCTAATGGCATAGACTTTATAAAACTTGTATTAAGCACCACGAGGCAAGATACAATCCAAAAGAAGAATCTTCGGTAGTAAAGGTCACAATGAACTCTACCCCTACGAAATCGTGTCTTAATCAATAGTATATTTGCATGAGTAATATCTATCACAAATCTTGAAGTTATGGTAGATTTTACAAATTAAAGAGAGTGTTGTTGAATTTGTAGTATATGACTTTCCGCTCGTTAATTTTAGTGACCCATTAAACTGTTTACAAGAAATTTATTGCTTGTTCAAGATCAGCTGACAAATACTAGCGCATGACAGCTTATGTCAACGGAAATGGAGCATTTTATAGCGTAAATTCCTAGTGTTAAACTTAGAAGACGAAATGCACTACCTGAAAATACCTGCTCGTTTATTTAACCATAAAAACCCACTCATTCATCTTTGGGTACTCTAATCGTTTCACACCCGTCTGAAGTCACAGAAAAAGTTTTATGACCAGATCTTACACAATCCTTCATCACAAGTTAAGGAACCCTTAAAAGAACTTCATAATTCACATCCTCCTATAGTTTTCACGAATATTTATTATGATTTTATAGGAAATATACCTGCTAACCGTCACTTACACTCCCCGTTACAGTACGTATTACTGATGCCATCGGTATGTATATACATTTTTTTCTCATACTGTGGGCAAATGTGAACGATAAATTATTCCACTTATCTTTCTTCTGTGAGCGAAACGAAATCCGCGTCGGCCATTTGCGGCTGGTCCCCAGACTATCGGGTTGGTCCAACTCTTTCCTCTCAGAGCCCTCCCCACCCCGCCAACCTCATTGTTACTCCGTGAACGGCGACCTTCTGGAAACACCTTTGGCAAGCTGCATCCCCTCTCCAATCCAAAAACCTCCGCCTCCCCTTGCCCTTTCTGCCAACCACCTTCCTGCCTGTCCCAATGCACTTAACGCTTCTCCACCATTCCCTTTTCACCTTCGCCCTTTTCAACCCTTCTATGCAAAACTCATTTCCACTCTTTCCCACCTCCTTTGCCTCAACCATTTGAAAAGGGATCTTAGGGCAGGCGACTGAGGCCCACCCTCCTTTTACCCCACCCCACTTTTCAACTCTACCTGCGTGTCTCAACCATAAGGGTGGTCGCGCAGGTATGACCTGGGCGTCGTCGGTCTGTTGCCTCCACCTCCTCTCTTCCTCTTTTTACATTTTCTCCCTCAACCCCCCCAAACCATTCTTCCTCCCGAGGAGAAACCAGTCTCCTCCCACCTTTGGCACAAGAAGTTAATCCCTTACTGGCTCAGAGGAAGAATGGAAGGGGAAGAATTACAAGGCACCGAGGCTCGTTTTAATTTTTTTTCTGAAATCTTCGGATAGGTATCCCGAACCCATTTCAACAGCATATTTTATCCCTCCCCGCACCCGACATTTTTTTTGTACCCTCGGGGAAGGGGTTCGGCAATTGCGTCAATTTATATAAATAAGTCCGTTCTCGTCGCCGGCCATCGAAGTCCGCCCCAAAGAGGCAAAGCCAGTTTCGCGTGTGAATGCAAAAACCGGACACCGAAAAACTTCCACCTTCTTCCCGCAGCGCAATTCCTTTATCTCAAATTATGTGACTCCTCCAGGAGACAGGAATTCTCCTTCCCCCAACCCCCCACCGCCCATCCGCCCTCTTTCCAAACCCAGAGCCCCTTCTTCTCGAACGCCTCCTCCTTTCTTCATCCCCTTTCCTGTCCCACCTTTTACCTCACCCCAATCGCAAGACCGAGGGCAAACTATACCTACTCTCCCCATCTTTCTCGATTGCCTGAATCAGAGCGGGGTGATCCACGGACGTGAGGAAGGTGCGGGGGACTGCTTATTTTCTCATTTGTCCTCCCTCTCATCCTCCTGTTTTCCACACAACCCGCTCCTTAGTATATCATTCGGTCGCACCGGCAGCTCCGCGTATATTTCTCCACAGACAAGTTCTCATTATTCCTAAAGGGCGTCTCTTTTATCCTTTTAGTGACCTCATGCGCGAGATGCAACCCTTTTTTCCCCTTTCATAGTGCCGTGCGTCGAGTTCCTCCTGCCTCTCTTCTTTCATTCTCACTTCTCCTCACTCTCTCTCTCCCCCCCCCCTCTTTCTGTCTCAGNTCCCCTCCCTCTCTCTCTCCCCCCCCCCTCTTTCTGTCTCAGTATTCCTATATCGGACGCAATCGCCTCCATCTCTGCATTGTCGCATCCCACGGGTAGCGTCTACATTCCTCAGTTCTCCGAGAGGGACGCACATGGGATAATGGGTCACCCTATACACATAAGTTTCGTGTGTTATGCACGATAGTGTCAGAGGGAGTGTAAATATGCATGTTTGTGTGCGCGACGGGGCACTATATCGCACTTGTCCCACAGGACCTTTAGCAAGGCATGTTTTCGTCCCCACTTCTAGTAAAGAGTAAATACGAAAGGGTATAAAAACAGCCCGAGTAATGGAATATATGTCCAAGTGGAGGCTGAACGAATGACACCAAGGTTACATAAAGGAAGATTTTACGCAAAGCATTAATGATTTAAATAAGAAGGCTTTAATTTGTCTTCACTTATCATACCTCTTCTGCTTGGAATTATTCCATTTTCACTGAAAAAAATACGTGATCAATGTTACATTCCAGTGACTGAAATATTGTTTGTATCTATTGAGTGGATTTATATCAGCTCAAATTAGTGTTTCAGCATGAGAAAGTTTCTCTGAAAAGTCTTGATTTCTGCACGTTTGTACGATCTCATTATGAGTGTTCTCGCACAAAGTTTTTTTTCAAAATGCATTATTTATCTATAACGTGGAAATACATTTAACCAGTTTGAGACTGGTTTCAAACAATGATACGTGATCAGTGGTACTTTTTTTTCACTGAATAAACTTCGTTCATATTGAAATACGAATTAGGTTACCAAGTTTCACCATTGATACCTTAAATGGCATACGTTTATTATTATTATTCAAGCACCTCTGTGCTTGAATAATAATTTACGTTTGAAATCAATTCCTTTTTATATAAGATTTAAAGTTACAACTAGATATATTCTGTCTCTTAGCAACTCTCGTATCTTAATGGAATATAAATTTATGTAGATAGATACATGGAAATAGATTATGAAAATTCATTCTTCATAAAAATATATAAATTACAGCTGTGTCTTTTTTCAAGTGTAACTCTCAACGTCAATCCGAATCGAGAGACGTGTAGTTTTAAAAGCTATTGAACACATCTGTGAGCGAATAAAATTACCTACTAAAAGGCATGCTGGTATTTCCATGATTTGTTACCGTAAACAACTAGATGTTCTTCAGTGCACTTGAACTTCATCATTTCCAAATACCAACTTGAAATCTCAAAAAAACGTGTCATAAGAATGCTACGTTGATACCTTCAAGATGATAGTTTCTATAGAAAACAGAAGTGATGCTGGCAGAAGCCACAATGGGTAGCCTCAATATTTGTATCAATATCTTCCATTACTCTTCGCAATCATTTCATGTTATGGAATTGTAGTATTTTTTCACCCTACCAGACGAAGCAAACATGGCATACTCACTAGTACGACTTGACATGTTGCATTTTGCAATATTTTTGCACATTAAAAATCGAAATTCTTTTTTTTAAAAATGCTCTCTTCAAATACCTACTTTTGCTCTAGTTAGCATTCTCTAATCACTCTAGTTTAAGCCGTTTAATTTCACCCTCTTTTTTCACAATTCCAACATATTTATAGGAGTTTACCCATGAAAGGATTCCAAAAATTGCACGTGACAAAAATTTGTAAATGTTAGTCATTGATGTATTAAAGCTGATAAGCTTAAAAACAGAATTGAGAATGTAAATAAGTGTGGCGATCTTGAAATTGCTACAATTACTTTGTGATCTTCTACTAGGTCAACAAAAGAAACCTACTTCATTATTCTATTCTTCAGTTGAGGACGTTTTATGGTGATTAAGTTAATATGAATACATTACAATATAGGTACGCAGGGAACAGTAATACTTAAGGAATATTTTTAGGCATAAGTAGGTATGCAGCAGTAGTTTTCTTAATTATAGTGAAAAAGTATCACATTTATGGATTTTTAACAATAGGAATGCTTTGAAAAAATGGTCTACCTTGCATTGAAAGAAGGAGCAAATTTTATCGCCACAGAAACCGGCATTATTACTTGAAACTCTTCTCAGTATCCACTTCTGAGAGTAGAGCTATGGAGTTTCAAACTTTTCAATTCCAAGAAAATAAATTCATTTCAAGAATTTTGAAAAAGGACGCCGTCTTACGAGGGTAACTCATACCATTCACAAGATGCATCTGCGCCCTGTGACAAAACGAGAAAAATTCTAAGGAATTAGCATCAACTTCTGCAATATCTTTGAACGGTACCTCCCCCGCCTCCTGTCGACTTTTTTTTAATCCAAAAGCACCGGATTCATAAAGCTCCGGATCCTGCTTCTTCCTTTCCTTTCCCTCAATCCTTTTCCTCGCTACGCCTTCATCGACGAAACTTCGTCATTCCTCCAGCGGGCGCACCCCTACGCCTCCACCCCTCATTCCACATCCCACCCTCTCTCTCCCACTCCTTTTCATTCCCTCCAATCGGTTCCTTCCGCCCCCATATGCCGCCACTTGCAGAACACCCATCTCGAGCAAAGCCTTTGCCTGAACGTCCTATAGGCACTTCTACATTTATTATTTTCCTTCGAGATGAAGGATCTGAAGGGGGGAGGGTAAGGGAGGAGGCGTTCTCTTGCGACGGGCACGAAAGCATCGAGGGTAGGAGTGCAAGGGGAAGAGGGACGGGACTTCGAGAGAGGAAGGGAGGTGGAAAAAATGAAAGGCGAAAGAATCCCTGAGAGCCTAGTTGAATCGCCGAACGATGGCGTGAGCAAAATATGAAAGCAAAAGGTTTAGTTTTATTTAGTTGCCTGCGCCTCCTCCAATTTATCCGATCACGGGGTAATCTTTTCCTCATCAAGATCTCGCACCTGGAGACGCCCACACTACCCTCCTCCCATCCTTCGCGTCATGACCGGGAGCCGTTTCTCCCACCTCGCCAGCGACAATAATTCTTCTCTCTCAAATCCCCCCTTTCTCACCCTTCCTACACCATCCTTCCCCATCAAGTTGTCCTCCAAGACTCTCTTGATTAGCCCAAGTTTGGCGTAGTTCTAGTCTAAAACTCTATCCAGCATTCTCAATATCTTTCTGCGATTAGGGATCATCAGATGTTGAGCACCTTCTCCGACTTTATTGACCGTAAAAGCTCTTCATTGCAACAAAACATTTTCTTCATCAATCTATTCATAACGTTCATTAATTAGCAATACTAGATGTATGAATTCATATGTTTTGACATGTAATAGGTAGGAATAGGTATATACCAAGCTCAATCTTCAAAATTAAACAATTTCACAATTTAAGTGGTTAAAATATGGGTAGCAGAGTTAAAACAGAAGCACAATTCAAATTTCTCTTCTGGCGAATAAAATTAAGATACTGATATCACATTTATCACAATTAAGTATTTTGATTTCCTTGGCCCAAGGAAAATGAAGCTGATTTACAGAATTTATAAAATACCGTGAAAGTATTTTAACTTTTATTTATTTTCTATACTTTAATCAATACTATTTAGTGATTTTATTTTTGTAGATGTTACTTACACGAAAAATGTTTCTTAATAGTGGTGATGATTTGGCATCTTTTGAAATGATTAACGTACATAAATTGTACTGTCATGGAAGTAATTCTTTGATTTGGTTTGGGTACGAAAAACAATAGCCGCTGAACATAATTTAATGATAAATTGTTGATTATGTTTTCACATTAAATGAAAATATTTAATACTTCTTGTTCTTGTTTCCACATTTCCGCCTACTTCCTCAATTCTCTTCGTTTTGGCAGCCAAGACCTGCTCCGCTGGCTCCAATGTCTTCCAATCTCGTTCTCCTTGGGCACTTATTCTTTCTTCTCCCTCTTCCATCTCCTCCATCTTCCATTTTATTTTCTTCCAGACTCTCGATTTTCTTCCAATTGAGAAATTCCTTCCACTGTGGCAATGACGTCAAATCTTCAGGAAAGGAGCTCAAATTGAGACACTTCCCTCTTTCACCCGGTCCCCTCTTACTCTCACCACGCCGAGCCGCTAAACTTGGTTCCTTTATCCCTCTCCTCGCCTCCTTCATCGCGGCACCCAATTAGGGGGCCTCGCTGGCAATTGCAAGGACCCAGGGTGCAGAGTTTGGCCTGTCCGGGTGGAAGGGAATTGTCTTAATGCGGGTTACCTCCCCTCCTTCTCCCTCAGCAATAAATTGCCTCCTAAGGAAATGAGAAGTATTGGGTCCCTACTCAAACACCGGTATCCTTTTCCCCCTTGCCTACCTTGCTCAAACTTCTCATTTTCTTCCTCTACTTATAGGTGAAGTGTAGGGCAGGGATTGATGTGATTCACTCACTTCGTTAGCATTTAATTTTGGCGGAGTCAGATAGGCACATCAAGAATATTTTAACTACGGAAGGAATTTTCTCACTTATGAAAAAAAAGGGCCCGGGCTTTTTAATTGTTTCGGAAATTTACCTCCAGTAGAGTAATGAAGCTTCGGAAAATGCCAAGTTTTCGAATTTGGCTCATAGTATTTGGGAGCATTTTTTAATTTCACGCTCTTAAGTTCATTTTCACGTGGGGTTGGCAAATTACCTTTAGGTACATTAAAAGATTTCCATTTATAAGTCTGTTTCGGAAGTTATCCTATTTTATTCTTTTGTTCTAAGTATTAAAGCCAAATACCTACCTACTTTAAAGGAAATTACCCATCTAATTTACTTTTTTCCTTGATTTTGATTATTTACTTCGCTTATATCAGCTTATTTCATCATTAAGTTTAGCAGAATTGTCCTTGTGATTTAATTCATACGGAGTGTAACGAAGTACAGTGCAACAAAATTAGTAACTAATCAATACTGCAATAAAATCGTTTTTCTTAAGAAGCTATACGGGTGATATACCTCGGTATGTGCTGTTTTTTTAAGTTACTTATTTTTAGTTATCGCAAACACTTGATTTAGAGCAACATCTTTTTGCGTATAGCTTAACTATTTTTGTTTGGGGAATTGTTTTTGGCAAAAAGCAAAGTTATGTGTCATTTATAACTCGGTATAACCAAATAGTTGTCTTAGCTTTTCATATACAAAGAATTGGACTACCCCAAAATTGACTAGTACAGTTATTATTCCAAAATTAATCCCTCATATTATTCGAGGTAATGCGTCACATATAACTACACCATTAGATTATATTTGATTTTAATTTTATTCAGGAATCAAATGCATGTAATTGCCATGGAGTTCTTCATTCAATTACCTATTTTTGTATTTAATAAATATTTTGTCGTCTGCTCAGATTATTTCCGGATTGATAGATGGAAGATATATTGAAAGAAATATTAATCTTATTGTAGATAATTTACCGAGTGCTGAAGGAGTTTTAATGCCGTAAACATTTTTTTGTATCAATGATAAATCACGTAGGTACACCACGTACCTAGATATGTATCATGATTGCGTAGTATTAAGAGCTATGTGCATTTTAAAAGAATTGCCATGTCTTTTGCGTAAATTCAGGTGAATACCCAAAAACTTCATTAAAATCTAATTGAACACAAAATATATTTTTTTCATGATTAAATAAAACAAAACACTTTGTAATTCCACATTAATATATTT
>LYUA01000086.1:776075-789452 GCA_002093875.1 Calopteryx splendens | reverse complement strand
TTATGATGTTTCGTTTCCACACAATATCGCCTGAATCCTCAGAATTTGTTAGGAAAAGGATTGATGAAAAGAGAGAGCATCAAATGCAAATAAGTAACGAATAATTGCATACCTAATGTTTTTTAAGAGAGAGAGAAAACATATATACTTATATGGTTACATTTGACGGTGGTCGTTTATTTCATAAATCAATGCAGTGGGTGAATTATTAAACTCTGTCCGTTCTTCAACTGTTTTCCCCATGTAGTGAACCAACCACATACCATGTAATTCGATACCCTTTGTGCTTTCTGCATCTAAAATCCCAATGGTTGCAGGGTGACTGCAGGTTTGGGAAGTAAACATGGGCTGCAGTTGTTTACCATAGTGCACCCCTGCCGTCGCACGTTAAGCTGTAAAAGATAGTTCAGTCGAGTCGGCACCATCCCTTACCCACCCCTGGCCTATCCCCATCACCTTCCCCAATCGACCCCACTGTCCCCTCAACAAACTCACCACATCCTCCATTTATCCGTTGATTGTCCACCTCCCACAACCGTAATTAAAGCAACCGGACTCAATGGAGAGTGGCGAGGACGTTGGACTGGGTAGGAATCGTGGGGAGGTGGATGGGTTGGGAGGATGGGAGACGCAATTACCGGGCCGCCTGCCCTCGTTGGCTTTGAAACGTCATTGTTTGCGAAGAGGATGTCCCGCCGTTTCATCCGAAATTGGAACTCGTGCCGGTGCATTTTGCTTCCACTCTTTTTCCCTATCTCTTCTCTCTCATCCTTTCCGCGTGATTAGAAGGCGGCCGGGTGAGTTACTCGAAAAAGTACTCCCTCTTACTTCTCTCCTCGGTACTCTTTCCTTCCTTTCCCTCATCTCTCCCTCACTTTCTCCGTTTTTCTGTCAATACTCACGTCGCACTACTCGTAAAGACAACCTAGTACCGTATCACCCTCAGCTATTCACTTTCCTTAAGTTTGGAAGAGGTAAACCCATTCCCAAAAGAACAATCATTTCAATACACCTATTAAATTGATTAACCTCTATCGTATAACGCTATCGGCGAAATTAAAGTTAGACGTCCTCTCTAAATGTGATTAATGATCATGAAATAGTTCTTTTACCGTGCTTTTTCTCTACGCAAAATTTTCATATTTCTAATGATCATAATTCTAAAGAAACACTCTACAGGTACTGACGTATATGAATATCTACTCATATTAATATAAGGATATTTTTTAGAATATTAGTCATCTTTTATTTTGTGTTCACTTATAAGTTGAATATGTTCTGCCAATGAAAATAAACTCTTTTCCGTGAGGAAGGGAGAGATATTTTCTCAAAATTAATAGTGTACCTAATAGTAAAATATTCTCAGATAAATTTCAGGACTCATCGTCTTTAAAGTACAAAACTTACTTGTATGTGCGTGTGTATGTCACTTTGATAGTTCTTTGAATTTGAAAAATGTATCAAATTCACCATTAGTACCTATTGCAAATATTCTTTCTAGCTTTACGTAGGTAGTTACAGTTATGGCGATTTTTTTGGATAAGATTTACACTTGGAGTTAAAGCTAGATTTTTTCTCCAGTGCTTATTACAGTCTTCTTCATACCATGGCGAGAATTTCAATATCATCCTCTTAACATTCTCTTGAAAGACTCGACTTCCGTTCTTTGCCCGCATTCTCCCCTTGAAGGAACCCATGTTTGCAGCGGGCACGTTGCTCCGCGGCAGAAACCCTTCCGATCACTTTTCTCTATATCCCAAGACCTACGTGCTTGAACGCACGGTGAATGATTCTGGCGAGAGAATGGAAGAAGTGAAGGAGTGGATCATCCTTGATGGAGCTCCTTCTTCCTCCCGGAGTGGGAGGGAGGGAGAGAGGGGTGTGGAGTGAAGGAGATCTTCCTTCCCATGGGTTCACAGGGTGGCCCTTTGCCCACATCGCTCCCCATCCCCCCGTCTCCGTCCTCCCATCCCATTCCCCACATTTCCATCCCCCGTTCTCCATCCCCCTCCCTTCCGAATCCCTCTAACCGTGGTCCCCCCCTCGTGCGGCTCCTACCTACCTATCAGGTGATGTCGGGAGATCCCTGGTTCATTTTCGCCCCCGGCCGTTTCCTTGAGGGTGGGGGAAGAAGGAAAACAAAAGAGTTGAGAATTCGGATCTGTGTGGGATGAAAGACATTGCATCCTCTATTGGAATGGAGGGAGCGGCTGCGGAGGTTCAAGCGGTGTGCGGCAAGCACCTGGCAGTATTCAGAAGTTCGCGAAGCCGAAGGCGAGCGCTGAAAAGAAGCAGGAAAACTTGGCCGGAGCTGGGTGATTACAGGGATGGAATGGATATTGGGTCTCTGCTGAGGTCGGCGACGTCAGCACTCAATATCTACGCACGATCCTCGGCCATTCCCGGGGGTCCCTTTCCTCCTCTCTGGGAGAGAAAGAAAGGAGCCACTCTTTTGCTCGGGCGCTGAATTGTCTTCCAATACCTCTGCTTCTATACGCACCCCTCCTCCCATTGGATATATACCTACTCCCTCCTCATTCTTTTCGATCATTTCCATTTCCTACTCGGCCTATTTCCTTCCGTTTCGTCCTCACATCCGCCCAGTTTCCTCCACTTTCTGTTTATCCAGCTATACAGAAACGACTTCTGACCGAGGAGACTTCATCTCGGGGCGTAGGAGTTTTTAGAAAAACTTCGTTTCGGCAAACACGCCCTGCTCCGTTTTCCACAGCTGATATTGCGGAAAGGGTGGGCGAGGGGTAAGAGTGGGAGGTGAGGGACGTAGAATGAGTAGGGAGTGGCCGGATGGGTTTCCCGAGAAGGTGTCAAATAAGAAGGACCGAGGACGTTGGTCCTCCACCTCCTCTTTCCTCGGTGCACCAAAGTTGAGAATCTTACACCGAGCGAAATTTGATCTGTGCGGGATTGGTTGAGATTTAGAAGGTCGGGGAATATAATAGAAGGGTCAGAAGCCTCTTGGTACGTGCGGGTTTATATTATTTGCTTACTTTATTCATTCGCCCCTGGAGATTCCTCCACTGCGTTCTTGGAAAGGGATTCCGCCCGTAATTTCTTTGCCACTGTGGGGCTTCAGTCTTGCCAGCGCCTTAGTCAGCAGAGTCAAGCGTCCCAATCCCGCACCTTTGCACCCAAAGAATCTTTGCTTGGTGCTATTCTCCGGGTCTCACTCGCATTTCGGGAGAGCAAACCAACGCACAAACGGTTTCATTTCCTCAGGTGGGAGGCAATTTCTTCTTCCGCTACCAATTTAGAGAAAGAGAATCAACGTGCGCAGAATTGTTGAGAAAGGATATCCAAGTGTTAGTAGCGATGGCAGTAAAGCCAAATGAAAAACATGTCCGTGCGCACCTAAGGTAGCGTTTCTCAGCAAGTTACCGTGCACATTATTTTTTTTTAATTTGCGAAATCTGTATGTTCCCACAAGACTTTGTAGGTAAATATATTATTTTTGGTAATCATTTTGTTTTTCACTGATAAAACTTGATAGAGCTAAATGTATTATTATGATTGAGTACGTCTATTTCCTAGAGTAATGATCAAATTTTGACTATTTTATTATAGGTACCTACGCATACTCTTATTACCATTCAAGAAATGTTTCTTGTTCACGAGATTTATTTTAAACGGTAGCGTAAAAGTATGAACAACTTAAAAAAGAAATATTTTTAGGCCAAATTAACAGGTTTAACAATTACTACATTGTCTTTGAATTCTCAGTAGAGTTTTATTTGGTGAAAGTATATTTTTGGTAGCCTATAAATTAGAAATTTTCGTATAATAGCTATATTTAGCCTCGCTATTCAAAATAACAGCAATACAGTGACATACAACAATTTTTATCTGAATAAAGAATATAAAAAAATAGATATTTTTTATTTCATTATTATGTTACACCACATTAAATTGTACAAATACGAAAATTACCGAGGCAGTGAAAATCACAGCCCATTTGCTTTTCCTGTGTCTTATCATTCTATTTCTTCTCATCTTGTTTTAATAATACCTTTTAGAGGGATCATTTAAAGTTTATGTATTTTTAATTTACTATGCAAGTGATCATTTTTATTCCCTGGACCGTGCATTATTAAATCAAAATGAACAGGCTAGTAGTATAAGTATCCAGCAAACAATTTTCTGCTACCTAATTCCAAAAAAAATAAAATATACCTACCTTTGAATTTTCCTTTACCAGAATCGTTGGTCATATATTCCTCAGATACTCTGATTTGAACAAGCTCATAACCATTGTCTAGCTATAAAATATAAACCGTATTACGGGTAACCTTGTGTGCCGAGTCTTCCCCTATTAATTGCACCCCTCTTCAATTTACGGTATACTCTGAACTATGATTATGCAAACGGCATTCGTAAACATGGTTCTTTATTCTTGTTTTGTAAAAGATTCCTCGCAAGTTTCTTCCATGTACGCCATTCATACATAACTCTCATCATGCTGCTTAACTTCTCCCACGTCTGCCGTTTATTCCTCCAGTCTCCACACCATGCTGTCTACTCAAACCCTCGCTCCCACTCTAGCACCTTGACTTCCTTGGCCCCACGCCCGACCTCTCCTCCTACTTCTCGCATTTTCTTTCATTTCCCGCGATTCCCTGAGGGAACCACACGGCCCCCCTCCGAGAGTACCGCCATGCCCTCTTCCAAGTGCAAGCCTATTTATGCATAAAGATAGTGGGAGACAGAAGAAAAAAATGCTCGCTCTTGCGAAGGTTCTCCCTAACATACACTAAAAGACGAAGCAGCGGCAATAGGAAGAACACCTCGCCCTGCAAACCCCCTCATTTCTCTTTGCACTCTTTTCCCTTGTCCCTTCTATTTCCCGTCCTTCTTGTCCCTCCCCGTGCACTATATACCTTTCTCTCCTCACCCTCCCACTGTCAGCCTCTCTCGCACGCCCTCGTCCTCTAAACCCCCCACCTCTCCACTCCCAGTCCCTCCCCGTTGCCTCTCTCCTTTCCAGAGATAGAAACCTCGTTTCCTCGGGCACACTATATGGGGCGAACCTTGGAAGTTGTGACGGTGGATGGGGGAGGTCGTGTAGAATAACCTGGGGTAGGGGGAAGGGTTTTCGAGCGGGGGTGGGCGTTGGAGATTGGGGAGTGGAAGCGGGAGAAGCAGAGGGAGAGAGCGGAATGGGGACGGAGGGTCGGGGGAGGGAGTTTGGTACGGTTCTAGGTGGGTTACCCGGAGTTCTAGGACCCCCTAGAGAAGCCACAGGACTCTCTCTCTCTATCCTAGCCGGGTTGACTGGAGAGGGGGGATGTGGAGGGAGGTGAGGAAGGAGAGTTTTGGAGAAGAGGTGGCCTTCTAAGGGGAGAGAGCGAGAGAATTATGGGGTGAGGCAAGAACGGGACGAGGAAGGAGCGGCCTTTAAGTGAGTCTGCGGGAAGGGGAAGGTTGAGGCACACACCCTAGTCGGGAGAGGGGGGATGATGGGAGGGTTATGGGAGGGCAGAGAGGGGTTTGGGGGAGGGGAGAAAATGGCTTTGCCATGGGCGGGGTTGGGTGGCGCAGTGGTGCGAGGCCCAGGGAGGAAAATTTGAAGGAGGAGGGTGGCGGGGGTGGGCTGGCCGGGAGTGGATTTTGAAGAAATGAGGGAGAGGAGGATTGGGAGGAGATGAGAGGAGACGCGGAGGTTTTTTTTCCCGTACGGAATAGTAAAGCAAAAGAGGTTGTGAGGGAGGGAATTGTGAGGGCGGAATGAGAAAGGTGAGGGCAGAGAGTGGGCGGAGGGGTGGTGCGGCCCCCAACAGGGCTGGCGGGATGTCTAATGGTGGATTAGGATCGCAAGCTTGTGGAATTAAATGCAATGCACCTGGATGAAATATTTGTAATGATGTTCCATTATATACGACCGTGTCCGGAGATTTTTCCATCCCAGAAGAGACGGTATGAAGCTCTCTTCTCGTTATTCTGTTATTTTTAAATTTTGAATTTTCGGCCACCTTAAAAAAAAGTCAAGCTAGAAAAAGGGAATCTTTTAAGGGATAATATACCAGACCTAAATATATCCTTGTCCCTTATAAAAATGATCATTGTCCTTATATTTTTTACGGGAAAAATGAGAGTTGTCACTACTTTATAAATTGTTATACTTCTTGCGTTGAATTTTAAAGTAAATTATGTAATTTGAAGTGAATGAAATTAAATGTATTATTTAGTTACGTCTTATTCATAAATATTTACTATCATGACTCAAACATTTAAAGTACTGTAATAATGTTTATCATTATCGGTAAATATCGAAACAATCACATGTTGATTTAACATTCGAAAAATTCGAGATTCTTTTGTTGCTTTTTGTTTTATTGGTGGACGTTGAAAATACAAAAATTGGTTGTTACTGAATGCTCAAGGAATAATTTTAGGACTCCAAAAGATATTTTTGATTCATTTAAATAACCAGGGCATTGAATCTTGTGAACTGGTATTAAGCCATAACGCTAAAGTGTTAAAATTGACCTTGAAGTTAGAAATCAATTTTTTCCCAGAGAGAGTTGCATAACTAAGTCTTTTTATAGCTACGGACATCTATCGAGGAAATCTGCAGGTATACTTCAATTCCACCATTGTTAATATCTAAACATTCACAGTTTAAATTTGAGACGCTTCAGATTCTAAATTAGTAGGTATTAGTAGTGGTTTTATTTGATTTGTAGATGATAGCATGGTGGTGTTTCATTCTAATAAGAAATATTTCACTTTTTTTCATCCCCCCAAAGAGTGATAATACACTAGTCAACAAAATCATGCCGCTGAGAACAATGTTTTCCCTTTGGATTTTGTGTTTCGGAAATTGGATTCCATATGAAAGTGATGCTCGCTCGATTCAATACGTTTTGATTTTTGTCAGAAAAATGATACAAAGGGGATTACCCATCGAAGGATATGTCCATAAAACCATCGGATGGGCAGTTCTACGGCAAAGGGGACATCCAATGGCTGAGAAAAGAGTGTTTTACACACGTCGAGATGGATTGTTAGGGGTTTAAGGGAGGGAAAAGAGGGAGGAAGGTTTACTGGGTGAGGAGGGTAAGTGAAGCGGAGGGTATAGAAAATGGAGTAGGATGGAACCTAAGGGGTTGGAAGTAAAGAATTGAGGGCTGCGCGGATAGGCGGAGGTAAACCCCGAAGGGTATGCACTGGGGGCCGAGGTAGGAGAGTGAGAAAGGAAAAAGAGACAAGCTGACTTTTCGGAACTGGACAGATAGCCCTGAGACAAGGCAAGGAGAGAGTCAGGACGGAGGGAGGGGAAGAGACTCCCGGGGAACCCTGGACGACCCCAGGAGGGAGATAAGGGGGAGGAAGGGAGAGCAATGGGGAGAGGACGTCTCGTTCTTCCTCCCCCTTATTCCTTGCCGCCTGCCTCTGTCTCTTTGGAAAGGTCTTACCTACGTGGTGGCCATTTTCTAATCTCACCCTAAAGTTGCTTTTCCTTGAGCTGGGTTGGAGCCGCTCAGTCCAACGGAAAGATACCGAAAGTTCCAGGCAGTCAGCTATTCTCCCCGTCCATCTGAGTGTACAGACTTTAATTTCAACTCCAATTAGACACTTTTGCCTACTGGAATACACCGAGGATTTGTAACGAATGATATCAAGCTTAAAAACCTAAGTAGTGGAGTAGGCCAATAATATTTTATGCTTAATAAATCTATAAAATTGTTACATTCTATAGGTATTAAGTAAAAAAAGGGAAACAATTTTATGAAACAGTGGTGATTATGCTAATTGAAGAAGAATCTCAATGTAAATCAAAGTCCTTAAAAAAGGCTTAAATCATATAGCACCGTTAACTCAGCTTGATATAATTCATTTAGTCACAAAAAATAATCTTCTTAACCCTTAATTTTTGGAATTTCACATTTGAACAATCCAAACTAGACGTCAGGTTATCGAAAACACACGAATGGTTTTTGCTTGAATACGAATATTTCAAGGTAATGATAACTTTAACTGCACAATTGGATATCAAGTTATCAGCATAATATTTTTTTCGTGATTTCAACCACCCTGCATCATGGAATATGAAAAGAATTTAAATGCATAAAAATTAATTTCAGGTATGTACCTATATCCTATTAGTTTTTTTGGAAATTATTCTGAATAAACATTAATAAAACGATTCCATTTATTATATTTGTTTATATGAATTATAGAAATTATAGGAATTATACGATACTGGTTAATAATATGTAGGTAATATAATAATAGTAATGTATTGAGAACATAA
This sequence comes from Calopteryx splendens, assembly GCA_002093875.1. NCBI lineage: Eukaryota > Metazoa > Arthropoda > Insecta > Odonata > Calopterygidae > Calopteryx > Calopteryx splendens. The sequence goes on along the minus strand of LYUA01000086.1, from coordinate 781,183 downwards.
GATAAGTAGTATTTTTTTTCATAATTCAGTCATTTACCATAATTTTGAATAATAATCTCTTCCCATAACTTTTTTGAAGGGTTACAATGTGGGTGCTTGCTACTAGTATTTTTGCTACTTCTTAATACATAATTTAAGGAATGCGGTGCTTTACGCATACTATACAAATCCATACATGTTATTTCCTTTTACGAAAAATTGGCAAATATTCAGATTGGCTTCTTGGTATCGATAGATACCTATAGGTACTACATAGCCTTTTGTAGCGTTAAAGCTAAATGTCTATATTATATAATGAGGATGAATATGGTCGGTTATATAAATAAACATTCCCATATTTACTCAAGTTTAGGAATGGGACCAACTGGAATTTATTTTGCTAATTTTGTGGCCTTTTTGAGAATGGGCAACATTGATTTCATGATTCAGTTTTTTTTCCAATCAAGCTCTGATACCTATTACACAAAAGGAGAGTAATAAAACTATAAAATCGTAAATTTCGCTTCATACGAATCAAAACCAGTAAAACTCATCCCAGTTAGAAGATTTGTAGATAAATAGTGCAGCTTTCTTAGAAAATTATCTGTTTGAAGTGGAATGGTGCTTCGTGATACAAAAGTAGAAATGTGTTAAATAATAAAAGGAAGTTTGCATATTGAACATATTCACGTAGTCTTATTTGGTTCATAAATTTCAGTATGGCCTTCGATGCATTAAATAGTGAACCATGAGGTAAAGAGTGTACCGTAAGGTTAAGGGAGAACTCTAAGATAAAGATAGTTATAACCAATTGAAAACTTGAGTTACGATTGAGAAGCCTCCAATCCAATATAATGAATTATATTGGACGAAGGGAACCGGAAATGATGAGTTTTGGTGTGGCTATTCGTTAGGTAGGAATGGGAAGGTAACAAAGTCAATTAGGAAGAGAGAGTATTGTGATCTAATCTAATTTAGGTATACTATTATAAAGAAAAATCAATTACATAGTTGGATGCAGTTGAACGCATTAAAATACCAGATCGAGACTATGGGAAGACAATTCCTAAGGTAAGGCTAGTTATGAAATCCTGATGAGGTAGGACCTTTATACCTATTTAATACCTAATACAGACGTTGGGCATTTTTGAAATCAGTAATAAAGTCAGTATTTATGAAAAAGTGTTCATGGCATAAATTTGATTAACAAAATGTGTTAGAAAAGGAAGAATGGGTAAAAATGACGTTTAAATGTTTGGGAACTAATGGCAATTGTTCATGTTAGAGTATGTTTATGATGTTTTCGGAAACTTTCATTGACCTTGAACGAGTATCGCTTCCTTCTATCATTGACAGCTCAAAAGCTACCTCAGCATAAAATGAGTTACAATAGATATAACAATAGTAATTTTATTTATGAAACTGTCTTTTCCAATCAACTCATTACACTTCTGCTAAGAATCAATAAGTGTTACTCGATACTTATGTATTTACTATACAGAGTAATTTGATAGGGACTTATTGTTATCCAGGACCACTACGTTCATTTCTCAATAGTATCCTGAGTTAATTCTGTATTAATGTTTTGAAATAGAGCTAGTAATATAGTAATACCCCTAGACGTAACCAATAGCTACTATAGGTAGGTATGTCATAAATGGAAGAATCAAGAGTAGTTAAAACAAGTTCAAGAAACAACCCTAAGGTGGTATGATCTTGGGGCTACATATCAAATTCTCTATTAGTCCAATAAAATCAGTATAAAATAATAAGAATTAAATAATAAGGTTTAAATGAACAGAAAGAATAAGAAGGTTTTAATATAACAGAATATTCAAACAAGAAAATGATTTATGATTAATCTTGGCGTTATATTCTGTGGGAAATTTTTAGTCATAGATATTCTAAGGTACCTACTCAAGCATTGTTTTGTTTGCATATTACAGATAAATAAATCATTATTAATCTAACTTAAATGATTTTGATGTAGATATGAACTTTTTCTTCATACTGTATCACCTGACTATACTAGCAGCAGTGCAACATGGCTAGCTGAGTTAAGTCATCTCAAAATTTAGGACAAGGTAGGAAATTCATGTTCCAATAATGTAGTTTTAAAGAATAAAGCATTTCAGCAGTGTAAAAGATAATTCATGACAAACTTGACAAACAAACAGAAATCGTGAGCCATTGTGTAGGTACAATATTTTCGGAACCACAGGAATTCTCTTTTAAGGGATGAATTTTTGCGTCCGTCCGCTCATGGACCGTGAAAACGAAACTTTAAACATTCTCCGTACACTTGTCAATGTGCGTGATCGCACCTACTTGCGTGTCCAAAGCGCGTTAGATGTCCCTTACCTGCGGTTCCATTCCACGTGACGTGTCTCACTTACGTCACTCGGCCCTCATGCGCTACCTCAGTGAGGAAGGACGTGGCTTTGGTTTAATGGTCGCAAGGGACGAAGGGAGGTCAGAGGAGGAGGGTTGCGGCTTGTAAGGGATGGTGTGGGCTGGGAGGAAGTGGTTGACACGGGGCGGCGGAGGAGGTGTGAGAGAGGGAAGGTGACGTTTCCTCGCGACGGAGCCATCAAAAGCATCACAACTCTTACAAGAAGGCGTGGCACAGATCTTTCACCCCTTAAACAATGCTCCGACCTCGTGTCGCGACAGCCGGAAGAAAAGAAAGAATCAAGATTCGACACACGGTCCAAGAAACAATTCGGCTTCATAAACTTAATAATTTTGGGTATGCAAAATTGCTTATTGCCGGCTAAGGCGGAAACGTTGAAAACTATACCTATTCCTTGTGGGTTTCAACGTTGCTTGGAAAAGTCAGTTTACCCATCAGGTGATTGAGCCTGTCAAACGTGTATTTATATCTCTTTAAAAGAATTCCTTCCCTATCATAAAAAATGCAACACATTTGGGAGTAATCGATAATTAAACTTTTCCGTCATATTTTTTTATAATGATATAGTACAATACAATCCAAACCTATACTCCAGGAAATTCGACCTTAATCCATGGTACAATTTTGACCTAAGGAACTCTATCTTAATATTGGCTACAATTAATTACCTATTTGTGAAAATTTGCATACTAAATCGTACTTATCTAGGTACACATATATATAATACATTTGGAGAAATATATTTACTAGTAACAGGGTACCAACGATATTTGCGTAGCTATAAGTATGTATTTCTTTAATATTAGACCGTTTTTGTAATTATAATATAAAAACAAATGTTTTCAAGTAGTCTGGAGTTTTCGTGGGTTTCAAAGTTCATTGTGATAGTATCCACTTTCATGGTAGCAATAAATGTTGAAGTACCAATTTTTACCATAAAAAATCTCTGGGTATCGAGCCTATTTTTCTTAATTTACGTTTTTTCTTATTTATAATTAGAATCAATGCTACTGTGTAGTTTTAGATTTAACTAAGCTTTAATTCCCAAAGCCCATGTAACTGATTTTACGTTAATTTCTTCCATTGGCCAACAATTTCATCATAATACAATAAGAGCATTTTACAAATCGTTAATTTTTAACTTTTTCAACTTTTAAAGGAATATATACTAATATTATATTTTTATACTGATAATAAATATTTTTTCAGCTTACCTATAAGAGTAGATGATATAAATTGCCAATCAGCTATAGTTTTAAATATATTTTTTTTATGCTCCGTCTCCCCTAGATTATTTTTCATTTCTTCATAGGTATGTACTTATATCTTGTCCTCTTTGAATACATTAAAAATGACTATTCTGTTTCTCCTACTTACTCTTGGCATTTGCCTTCCTATTACCTATAGCACTTACCATATTTTTGTTTTTACGGGAATTGAAACACGATGTTGCATATATATGAACCCATATACTTTATATAAGCTACCAAATAAATAATTGCGATAATTTTTTTAATTTTTCTTTTTATGGGGAAGACATTTAAGTATTATCTTCGATAATTCATACTACGTTAAAACATCGCATTAAATGAAAACTATCTTGGCGGATCTGATGATTCAACTATCAAAACGAAGACTAGTTATTTTTTAAATACCGAGTGAAGTGAATTTAACTACATTTTATTTAATATATCGTCGCAATAATTTTTCGTGGGTTATTTTATTTGTAAAGGAAAATTAAATTTGAATCCAAGATGATTACTCTAGTTACTGGGTAGATTCATTTTTGTCTGACACTATACCTAAATTTTCATTGAATATGGGTAGCAATTCAGAAATTCATGAAATGAGTTATGATATTAAATGAGAAAAGATTTCGTTAGTAATGCTTGGAATAAAATGGTTTCTGTCATAAATGATAAATGAAACTTTTAGTGGTATTCAGAATGTTGTGTTGCCATCATTCAATTCTGCGCTCAATGAGTTAATACTGGAGCCTCAATAATGACCCCTGATAGTAAATATTAGTCAGGGAAAACTTTTCATTTTTACACGAAGAAAATTATGAATCATTCTAAGGACTCCATGGAAATACAGACTTTACAATACTTAGTCCATATATAATATCGTTTAAATACAAATGACTCGCACCAAGAAGTCGTGCGTGTGCAATATTTTTTATAGAAATTAGGAAGAAACACCATTTTTAGAGGCATATCGTATCGTAGTATCGTGCTTCTCTATTTGCACTAAAGAGGATTTTTCCATTCTAGCAAAATTGGTAGGCAATTACGACAGGTAATGGGAATAAAATAATGAAAAATGTTTAGTAGGTATAAGTATGTATCTAGGTCGTTTATTTAAGATACATGTAAAATTAGGTGAATATTTAGTGCTTTTATGACCACCAACAGAATGGCTAATTCTTTTGAGTTAGTTATAAGAAAAATGTCCACGAATTGCAAAAAGTGGAGACGTTTTTACATAAATTTTAACCGATATTATATGGATAATTTTCAGTAACTAGCTTTCACATTTTATTCCGTGAATGTATGAATTTGATTAAGATGACACCTGATCATGGTAATGGTATGTTATTTTAATACAGCTCGTGAGAAACAAAATGTAATAGGTAGGTCATTCCTAATATTCGGAATTTCTTTCTAACTGCTATTTAGGAACTCTGGAATTTTTTCAACTAGACAGAGTATCTAAA
>LYUA01000086.1:763005-776030 GCA_002093875.1 Calopteryx splendens | reverse complement strand
AGAAATTCCACAAAGTTCACCCTGAAACCGTTTCCTTTATCTAAACTTAATTTAAAAATAATATTTGTTTTAATTCTACCTGAACTTGTTAATGCTCTTCAGGTATCTTGTCTTAGAGACCAAAGTGGCCCTTACAGTATCTATTGTACTTCAATAGTAGGTATTACTACACCTTGGTCTTTCCCATAAAATATTTCGTGCCGCATGATTTTATTCTTGGTCTCTCCTACCATATTCTTAGTTCCCAAACTTCCCTTCTTACTCAAGAAAGGTGGGATTAAAATACTTAACTACCTATGTATTATTATTGCATAAAAATATGTCATAGGCCTAAATGATCCACTCATAATTTCATGCTTTTGGTAAACTTAGTTTAGAGTTTCGATCAAGCTGGAACTATTAGCTTTAAGTCCCGAGGATTCTTGATTAATAATAAATATTTTAAGCAATAAAAAATTTAAATGAGACACACCTTGAAATTATTACCATTGGCATTTTATAATATCCTATAAATTCTTTCAATTTGCAATAATTTAGGACATATGTGGTCAATGGAAGCAACTCTCTGAAATACAGGATAGGTATGCGATTACTAGGGTAATATATGTCTTTTTAGGAAATCATCACTCTTGAAATTAATTATAAGTATTTCTATCCTTGATTGCGTTAATTGTAGTGTTTTGACATCGACTTGAGATGTAAAATTAAGATAAGAATGAGCTGACAACATTAAAGCACACTTCTTCGATGCGATGAGTAGCAATTCTCAGTTTCGTTCGAACAGTGAGAGCCAAGCGCTTGCCGCAGGCGAAGAAAGCCGGCGACAGAGAACACGGCGACTGCTACTACCTAATCCGCAATGTCGGCTCAACCCATGCGTGCATAGGTATTTAAATCCCTAGATTACAAGTCTATAATGTTTTCACTATATTTTAAAGGAAACCCTTATGTGGAAAGTCAATTCAGCCAATCACCTAAGAGGTCTAGCATGAAATGGATTATATTTTAAACGAGAATCCATGTACCTACTTATGCTAAAAATGAATACCATTTGCCTGGGATACACTGGGATACACTCTATCAAATATATTCTATTTTTCCATAACTATTACTTGGTACGGTTAAAATAAATTATTTACAGATTTACCCACTAAAAATATTTTTCTCCTAAAACTTAAACTAAGTTCAATTAATGAGAATAAATGGCTTTAATAGTGCTACCAAAATTTCTAACGGGCATAACGGTGATAGATTTTCTATTTCTGCATTAAATGTTTGAATGAAACTTTTAAACAAACTTTTTCATTTTCATTGATTAAAATAAATAAGATAGTTATTATTGGATTTTATTTTTTTTAAATAGATATTTGCTCAACAAAAACCTACCTATACTAAACTATTTTTGATATTCTAAGACTAGGCCATTCAATAAAATCGTGGAATACTTTCGTACTCCTATCACTAAATTTTTCTTTTATTTCTTTTCAATCGTGATAATTGAAATATTGATTTACATTTTGTTTTCAGGTTGCTTACTGATCTATCGAATGAATTGAGGGAGAGGAACTTATATGATACTGGTGAAGTTTAAATTCGTGATGCAACAGAGCAGGAAAGGATTAGCAGCTGGAAAATCAATGCATCGTAAAGGTGAGTGATAGCATTTTACTTCCTTTTATCAATAATTAAAATGAAGGGCAATTTTGAACGATGAATAGGTATTGACTTTTTCCTGTGTAGGTATTTGCTGTTAATACCCGACTGTTGTTTTAGTGTTATTGTACTACCTCTATCACCGTGTGAAGGGTACATTACCCCGACTGAATAGTTTTATTAAAAAAACACTATACCTAATACCTCCTACATACTGGCTGTAAGTTAAAAAACAATAGTCTTATGACTTTTTTCTTGCCATAGTTACATTGCGAAGTGGACGGTACAAAGATATAGGTGTAATTGTAAGAACGAAAAAATTAACCTACTCCAAGTAAAATTTGATAGCGTTTAAATTATGTGTGTGGAAGAATCAAAAACTGGTTGATCCAATCAACAGTATTCAGACGTTAATAACTTCCATGCAGGTCAGAAGTGGTTATTATGATCATAACACGAAGTTGTACCGACTAATTTTTTAAGGTTTTAGCACAGATGTAATTTTAAAATAAACTGTTCGCACATGTTTTATAAATTTCATTAGTAAATGGTAGGTAAACCTAGAAACGGTTATTTTAATATTATAGTGGAGATTAAAACATCCTACCATATGCAAAATTTGTATTTTATGTTAGGAAAACATTTTGAAATGATATTAAAAAGCAACAACTGCCATTATATAATGTCACTTAGGAATTCATTATTATAAACAATGGAAATGAAAATTTCCTTAGAATTTTGGTTAAGCATTATTTACTCTACAGTTCGTCAATTTGGCGCAAACATTGTAGTGCTATATTCCACGGATATTTTGATATGTATTCTAAACTATTAGTTGATAGATTTTCATAGTGAAACTAAATGAAAACTATCAGGCACGGGCACTAAGATATTGGCGGACGAGTTTCACAAGTTACTTATTATATTATGCACCTGTAAATTAACTTATAAGATACATTGTTGCACATGTTTAGTGAATTTTAAAGTGAACTATGTGTTACGAGGTAAGAGATGAATGCATGAAGTCGTCTCCATTTTGACGGGATGCTTCAAGCAGAATCGTTTATTTATTTCAATACCTGCATGCTCTAAGGTTCGATTGACAAATCAATATTCAAATAAGCCTTACCTAATTAGAATAACGTGAGAGAGTGTCCTAAAATTTCGATTTCAACGACATTAAAGGAGTTTAAACACGGAGATGCCACGCCCAGACTCCATCTTCCAAGCGCTGCCTGCGAGGTTATGGTTGGTGGGATCGGGGTAGTTGACGGGCGAAGCCCGGGGAAGGGCGGCATGCCGACGGTGAAAAGAGTTGGCCGCGCCGGGAGTCCGGGGGTGGGCCCCCGGGTCGGGGGGCGAGGCCTCGGAGCGTAGGGAGCCAATTCGTGCGCGGTGGGGAGCCCACCGGCGGAGGATGCTCGCGTTGGAGGGCGGGTGGAAGTAGAGTGGGGAATGGAAGGAAAGAGAGGAACAGAGTGGTGTGGGGTAGCGGCGAGGAGTCCCAGCCAATGGGATGGTCTCCTTGTCTCCCCTTCTCAATGTAGCCTAACCCCCATGCCCGGTCCTACTGCTTCGCATGGGAACCTCACACTTCCAATCCAGCGGACCTCACACCACTCCCAGAGAGTTCTGTCCCCATTCCACTCCCCGACTGTCCGGGCTTGCGTCTCCTCACTCCACGGAGTTTTCCGTCCCCTTTGCCTGAACCTTGGAGTTAAGTTGAACCTCATGTGTAAAACAATATAGCTTGGTTTAAATTTGCATGAGAGAAAATTATTAAAAATGACAACCTTTTTTAATTTCCCATCTTTCTCATTTAAGCTACTGGTAAATAACTAATTACAGGTACAATTCGTGCTCACCTGAATTATTGAACGCAATTCCCAGAAAAATAAAAACTAAGAAGAACATTTAAATTGTTAATATTTTATTTTTTGTCTCAGATAAATTTACATAGGAACTGATATAATTTCAATTTACGTGATTTATAAAAACTATAATTCTAATTCCCTGTACGTACGCATGTAGGTAAGAATATAAAAATGTCTTTTGCACGTTTATTCGAAATTAAAACTTTTTTCCTTTAGACGTTCAATTAAACCTTTTTCGATCATGAAACACATTCTTATAAAATCCTTCATCGCTCCAACCGTATGACATCCCGGACTAAATTCTAAGAAGAAAATTGAGAAAATCATTTGTTTCTTTTAATTCCTTCATGCGATTTGGAAACTCCTAAATTCAAGTGGCATTTTTAAAGACTCTTAGTTTCATCTGTTAAATTATTTTTAGAAATTCAATTTTGTAATTTAATATCCTAAAAATTTATTCCATTTTTGGTTCTTATTTATCAGTTAAGGATTTATAACCATTAAATACATTTAACCTAGTGAACCATATATTCAGTTAATGTAATTACTTTTAGTTTCTCTAAATTACATAAATTGAGTTTCTATTGCATTGAAAAAAAAATACCTACTATTTAAAATTTTAAGTCCATCAAATTGTTTGAAATGGCAGCTAGATTTGATCAGCCACTAACCATGATATAAAATTGCGTGAATTTTTATTTATTTTTTATCTTACTTATGTTTTAAGACTTTAGTTGTTTTTTGCTTTTCCAAAGCAACAATAAAAATATTCTTCTGCAGGCCATTGTGAGTAAAATTATCTCTAGAATTATATATTTTTTTAACATTACCCGATGAGATTATTATTTCCACACGGCGTAATTTTTGTATCAGTTTTATTTACCTAATTGAAAAAACATCTTCTTTGTTTCAAACTATCAAAATTACTTTAAAAAATATATTACGGTGTTCTTTTGGGTGACAGTTATATACCCACACAATACATTATTAAATTATGATAGATAATTTCTCCATTAAAAAAATATCTTGAAAATATATTTTTGAAAAATTTTTTTTTAAGATCTGCATAAGATTAAGAATTGATTTTACAAGAATTTTCCATACGTATTCTCCTATGCGTCTTTATCTACACCCGAAATTATTAAAATTCAAGTAATTATTTCAACTACAGTTCATAGTTTTATTTTTATGTAGGTACATACTTATAGGTATTTCATTGGTCTCTTTCATCACTGCTGTCATTTCAAAATAATAGGAACGCAAAATATTTAGTTAAGGTAAATATTTATTGCATGGTAAATGAGCTAAAATCACCAGGAGAGTCGATTATTTACACATCAGTTTGATTTAAAATATTATCATGAAGTAAAATTAAATTATCTTTCTATCTATCTAGAGTCTCATGTTCCTCACAAATGAGTCTATCGCAGGGTTTATATTAGGTAGTGACCACATTTTTATGAACCCAATTTGAATTGCAAATCGTAAAAGTTATTTCGTGCATTTTTTTAATTACCATCATTGCATCACAAATGTTTTCTAGTCGGTAAAATTTATATTTTAAGAAATAATACTTGGTATTATCATCAATTTATATGTATGTAATATTTTTGTAATATTTTTTCAGAAAAAATCAAATGTGAATTTTATAGTCATATAATATAGGAGTCCAATTCCCACTCCATCTTAGTTGCTTCTGATCACCTGCTGCAGGCGGTTCTATTGAGCCAATTAAAAGAGTAGGCATGTAAGTCGTAGGGATACACAACTAAGCGTGTCGGGTTTTAGCCCGCTTCGTGTCGTAGACACTGCCTCCACAAGGGGGCAGTGAGGAAGGGCACGGAGACGAGAAGGGTGGTGGTGCCCTCTAGGAGACGAGGCGGGAAAATGAAAGAGTTGCGCCTCTTGCTCGCTTGATCTTTCCCAGGATCACGCCAAGAGAAATGCTTCGACTCGTTGCCCCCCGCTATACCGTTAAAAGCCAATTCAATCTGCTTAGTTTGTCATTGTTTTCTTTTGTAGATAGTGTCCTGAGGTATCATGCTAAAGTGTCAAAGGGCCGGTTGTCCTTCCTTAGTTAGGTAAGCGTTCTCAAATAAAGGCGAAAGGAATATTATTTGTAAATGGATATGAATGTTATACTTCATAAGTTAAGAAAAATAGCAGTATTTGATTTATTTCCGAGCAATAGGTATTGTGCATATAGTAAAGTAAAGAAACAAATTATGTAAATAGTAAAGTATTAAAATATTATTTACTGCTTTAAATATCTTCTAGTTAGTATTCTTCAATTTTAGTACAATTCGTGCAGCATTTGTTTCATAGTAACCACCTCAGGGTAATTCAAATAATAGACTTTCCAAGCAACACTTACATTATAATTTTTAGCTACTTATTATGAATAATTCGTACATGCTTAGCTTATCTACACAGCAATTTTGTATCGAGTAATTTAATCTATATAAAATATATGTATGCATTTAATTATAGTTTTGAAACCGTTAATTATTCCAAAAACAGCTTTATAGAATTTATAGAAAAACTTTATAGAAAACTGATAGATAACCTTTAAGATGTCATACTACAGTGTATAAATTATTTCTATCATATTAAAAATTCTTATTTAGGTACCTAAATTCACTATTTTTTTATTTCTACTATTTTCTTTAGCCTTATGTTAGAAATGCATTTTATTGTTTGCATAATTGGCATTGTATACATTCCTCGTATCATTATTTCAGTTAAAAATTTTATTTCTATTCATTGCTATCATTATCTTCATGCTATAAGTTTTAAGTAATAAAGTTTTCGCACAAATTTGAGCGTCGCAGTGCCTCAACTTTAAGACTGCAATGATATATATTTTGTGGTTTCGTGTTCTCAGTAATTTAGATATGTGTGTACCTATTTAAATTATTTTGGAATATAGCTCTATTAAAATACTTTTTATCATGTCAGTAAATAAATCTTCAATTGATTTATATGAGCTGTATTCATACATTTTGGGAACAGCATATTTTTCGTTTAAAAAAATCTCATGGTAAAGTATATATTTTGGGAGTGAATTTTAATGTCCTTACATTGTGACTAAGTTATTGAAATAAATGTAGTCAAGACGGAAATTTATTTTTTCTGAATGGATATTTTATTTTTTCCGATCACAATAGCTATGTCAGGTTTTGAATAGTGAAATACCAAATTTATTCAATTATTTTAAATTTAAATGTCTTTAAATACAGATGTTCACTGTAAATGTTCACTAACTATAAATTTTCACAGTGAATAATAAACGGAATTATATCGACTCTAATGCATATATGGTAGGTAGGTTTCCACTCATGATCATTATTTTATAAATTATTTTTAAAGCAGGGGATTAGATATTTTTTGGCCTGTATCCCTATCTATTTTATTAATTATACCTATTAATTCTTTTTTTTATTTTTTTTCCATTGAAATTACTCTTATTTTTTGTGTACTTACTTTTCAACCGTGAAAACAAATTTGAGTGAAGTATTCTTTTAGTTAATCCTTATTTCGAGTTGATGGTCAATCTTCATAAGATGGTACCCACCTTTTCCGTTCCGTGTTCTGCGTTAATGAATATATTTCCAGTTTTTACTTACTTAACAAATAATTTTAACTTAAGCGAGGCTGCCATTAGATCATAAAAAATTGTCTTTTTGAAATGAACAAAGATTAAAGATCCTTTTTTAAGTGAATTAAAAATTTAAATCTACATGAACATCACCTTTCAACGCTAAGAAAGTCAGAAAGTAAAGTTTCTTTTTAACTTCTAACAGTGATTTAAAGTTAATTCTTTCTATAATATAATGCCAATTCAATCATTATATTTTTGAGCTGATTAAAAAAATATTTCTTAACAATAATAATAAATTCAACATAAGTATCTGCAAAGTTCATTTTTTTATTTCATCAATTTTACTGAATTATTCTAGCTTTACCTACTGTCTTCATCGAGAGGTATAAATACAAAATTAAAATACCTATAATTTATTTATTTACCTGTTATAAGCAATAAAACAATATTTAGGTATTGCATTATTCCTACGTATAAAGAGGTTCATTAAATATTTTTTCTAATATTTTATAAACTGTGATACACTACCAAATTACTGTAAATGACAAAGTACTATGCGTGGAACGATAGAAAATCAAATTGCAATATGCATCATTACGGGTAGGTAATTCAATAAACCGAAGTTATTTATTCATCTATGAATTATTAATTGTTATTCATGAGTTAATTATTGATAAAGCTCTTTTCATTATTGTTATTTATTTATCAGTTACCTAACCAGGAAATTGATTAGCTTTTAGATACATTAACTAAAACTTAAATACCTACTCATTTCAGCTATTAAATGAAAAAACTAGTATCTCCAAGTATCTTTTTATTAGATACAAACTCGTTATGCATAGATTTACTAGCAATAGGTAGGCATTTTTAAAACTCAAATCCTTTAAATCATTATTCTTAATACTCATTGAATATTAATTTACCTTCATTAAATAATAGGAAAATAACTAATATATTTTTCGGCGCAGAGATTAACATTTCCAAATGAAAACCTTCCAATTGAAAATATGTTCCATATCCAAAAACGAACGACTCGAAAGAAGCACCTTATGCCTGTATAATTTATATATTTATTTAATATAATACAGCATTATGATTTCAAAGCTATGAGTAAGCAACAACATATTTGTGATATTTCTTTAATCATACCTTATCATTGACTCACATTCCATTTAGAGAATGTGTTCTAAACAAATTAAAAAGGTTAAAGGATTAAAAATTTCAGAATTGTGTATCAGTTGAAAAATATAAATTTAATCTTACCAATTTAATTATCCCTGAGTTACGTAACGTTTGTATCAAGATTTTTTCACAAATTAAAAATTAATGTTTAGATATGTTCACTAATCATTAATGTTAAAATACCTATATACTTTAGGTCCTTACTTGCAGAAATAGCTTTCTAGCTAGGAATAAATGTTTTATGGCAGTAAACGGGTTGATAGAGAATCCGGTTCTGGCCGCATCCCAGCGGGTTCAAATCTGATTGATGATAGTGGTTGCTTACATCATAGTCTAAACTGAGAGATTTTATTGGTTCAAGAACTTTAAACTCTAGAAAAACCCAGGTGACACAAAGAAAGAAAATGATTTACAAAAAATTGACTTTTATAATCCTGCACAAATTAGTTGGTGTTGTAACATTGTGTTATTCATCAAAACCTCCTTTGGAACGGTGAAGGACTGAAGGTAATAGTAGGTACTTTATAAACAATGATCGGTACTTCTCAATGTTTATTTTCACTCGAATAATAATTAAAGCTTATCACCCATAGTTATTAAAAAATAAAGTAACGTAATAATAATTTAAATATTAATTAATATTTATAAACGTCAAAAATTTGATATTTCAATGTCGTCGATTTGAAAAAATAATTTTCTAATTTGGAATATTTATGACTTAGCTACGGCTAAGGGAAGTTAAATAGTATTAATGATGTCATGGTAACTGGATCAGTTGGTTACAATCGTCATTTTTTGTAATAGATATTTCTGTGCATGATTTATCACCTATTCAATATCTCCAATTTGGGGCACCTAATCATCCGGGGCATCTGGAGCTCGAAGAGAGTTGATAAGAAAAAACTTGGATTCATCAACTGCATATTGGGAAACTTTAAAATGAAAGTCAATGAGGGAGTGTTATTTGGCGCTGATTAGACCTCAACTTGAATACACATCGGGCGCTATGGAATACGAAGCAGAAGAACTATTTTCGAAATTGAACCAGATAGTTGAAAGAGAGTAGCGCATTTCGTGAAAATTCAGCATGAACGAAGGGATGGTGTCGCATTATAATTGAGTAGTATGAGTAGTTGAGAGTCACTTGAAGCACGGAGACGCATGCGTGACTCAAACTGTTGGATAAATGTGAATCAATCCGATTGTTACGCTAATACACCCTGAATGATTTTTGCTTCACATAATATTGGTAGACGAGAACCCAACGTTAGGTTGAGGGAGAAATACTGGTAAGCACACCGTTGCAAGGACTCCTTTTCTCTTTCACAGTTCATTACCATGAGTGTAGAACTTACTTACGACGACGAACTCAATAACACGCATGAGCATTTGAACTCCTCAGAATGAAATTATGTCAAATGCCAATAATTTGTACTAATTAATTTTACAACTGGTTCACTTAATACCCCCCTCCTTCACGCCCTAATGGTGGATCACAGGGTAATGTGTAGTGGTTATATAGGTATTTATAGTCAAAATATATATAAATACCTACAAAATTATCTTACCATGGGCTGAAACAGGCAGCGTCAAAAGTTATCATCCACCGGTAGCTCTTCAGAAATTTACCTCAGAGTTATACCAAATTATTTCACGACTTTACTAATTTTAAGACTGCATAAGTAGTCTTTCTCTGAATTTATTATATATTATTACACTCTTTCCAATATTCAAATACTGGAAATCAAATATCATTAGTTACAGTGTACAGTATAGGGAAGTACCTACATGATACTTCACCGGAGAAACTAATAATTCCTAATTGATTAATCAATAATCTTGTGAAATTTAAATTTCTTAAGAATAATTCGATATTAAAGTTGAAAACCGGTGACTCGAATTTGTCTATTTTTTTCAGACCACAATATGTCTTTGCTAAACCTGCAAACAATAATACGTTTCACACTTTGGTTAGGTTGTGACCGCGTTTAGGCAAGTGAGAATATATTTGGTGGAAGTATTTTTGGAGCCACAAACTAATTTAAAAATTTTATTTATAAGATACACTTAATTATACAATAGGTTTAAAATATAATCTCTTACCGTTGCTGAAATATCCATTACTCTTGCAACAGAAAACAGGGAAACAACTTTTCCAGGCCAGAAAGATCACATTTCACATAACACAAAAATGACACAAATCCTCTCGTGTACACACGCAAAACATATGCTGCAGAGGAGAGCACATTAACCCACAGTGGAATGCATCCAGACTAGAACTAAACGTAACAGCAAATCCCTAGGGTACATATGATACAAACCCATCGGAGAGAAAACTTTACACTGAAAGCCTGAGCGAGCTTCTTATTGGTTGGTTCAACTAATAGCTTTCACCAAACTCTCTCTTTTCCGAGCATTCCCTCTCCACCTACGAATTTTAGTGGCCACGTATTTCTCAAACCCCCACCCCGAAATTTCACCCTTAAAGTGCTATTCACGTAAACCCTTTTCCATGTCCTTCAAGAAAACTCTCTCTCCCTCCGAATTTTAGAAACCCTTTTCCCACAAAAAAATCCAATTTACCCTAAGGGCGAAAAATTTCACACCCTTTCCTCTCGGGCAAATAGGTTGCCTAGCCGAGCAGCTTTCCCTTTTGACGTAACCCTTTCTTTTCATAGTGTAGCGGGACTCCAGTTTATCGTAACCTGAGTCCAGTTCGTCTAGAGGGGAAACACGTTTGAGGATTCATTCTTTTGTGGTCGAAAAATACCAGTGCGGGGGTGTTCGGGGCCCTCTCCTGGGCGTAGGCCATCTGAAACCCTTTTTCTTCACCCTTAAAATTTTACCCTCCTAAAGCAATATAACTACTCCATTTTAATCCCATCCCAGTAAAGCGAAGGACGAGGCACCCAATAAAAAGAGAAAGTTTAAGGGTTTAAGAGAAAAGTCAAGCAACACCCGTTAAGCGTTAGTCTGCGTTCACCCGACTATTGTGGAGTTCACCCGCTCGGCTAATTTTTGATCACCCATTCCTTGAATATTTTCGCCAATGGCGTTGCCTCCACCGAGGGAAAGAATTCAGTCTGATAAGAAATGCAATCTTTGAACAATTTATGATCTGTCCCTGTTTAAAGCAAGTACCTTCCTCTCATTATGCTTTCATGTACCTACATATTTTAGGTGCTTTACCTGTACCCTTATTGCATCCAAAAAAATATTTTTGTAGTTTATTTTTTACACAGTTTTATAATTATTACATATATGTGTATAATCAATCCCATTGCATCAGTTAAAATTAAATGATCAATGACGTGGGAAATATTTGTTTTACTAGAGTTCACATTGAAAATATTATTACTATTCAACCAAAAAATTTTACATAAACGCGAGCGTGTTTTTATAATGAATGTTCCTTTAGAAATATATGGTCATTTCCCACTCTATTCAGCAAGCGGGAGGAATGAAATTCGGTCCATTCAAGGAGGCTCTGCCGCTGCGACGTGACTTCAGAGTTACTTTTCATTGTGTGTGACACCATGATCGATCTACTTGGAGGCATCCCGTTGTACGTCCTCCCGGAGAGCCGTGTTCCCAAGATGTGCGAGGAGTGCTGTACGAGGCGGAGGCAACGGTGGAGGCAGCGACGTCAGTGGACAAGTGTTGCCTCCTGTTACGTATACTGAAGGTATACCGGAAAAGAATAACACTCAGGATACATTCAGTATACGTACAGGGGGTTTTACATATCTCGCCGCCTGAAGACGTAGTTCCAAGAAGATTCCGGGAGAAGGGAAGATGTCGATTATATCTTGAAGTCATTGTTTTTCTTCTGTCGCAGTCCTCTCCTTTGCTTGTTCCAGTTTTTTTATAGAGTTACCCATTTGTAAACTAGTTATGCTACAAAATTCTGTTGCATTCAATTTCAGTGGACACAATTATTTCAAATCATTTAACAAAAGAGTGATGAAAACGTTAATTACATGAATTGACTCTCATTTAGCAAACATTTTAAAGATATCTATCCTTACTGGTGCTAAGGTTACAAAGAATGCAAGAAAATAGGTTTTAACATTCATTTTTGCAACAATTTACTAATAAACATTTAAATACGAATAAACACATTCTACCAACCATAAAATAAATTTTGAAGGAGTAGTTATTAATTGAATAACATAAATAGTAACAAGATCGGAGATATACTGTTCAACTAACTTACGTTTCGAAGTAAACTCGGGAACCAAGAGTGCACCACCTGGAACATAACACAATCGTAAGATCTGTTATTTGCGTCGAACGAAAACAGATGGAAATGCCAAGTAGAGCTTTCGCCTGCTTGGTAAATGCGAAAAGTACAGGAAATAAAGAATGCGGGGTCAAAAGCCGGCTGGGTGAGCGGGGAGATTCAAAGACGAAGGAAGGGGTTTTCGCTGCGATTCAAGGGTTCTCTCACAGTATGCTACGTCTCGACGTGGCGGTGGTGTCGCGGCAACTGGATATGGAGCCTTGATTCACTGCTAATAGTTAGCCGTAACGGCGCGTAATGGACCTCCACCCTTCAAGAGCAGCGGACCTCCGACACATTCCCGTACGCGCCTCTCCCCTCACCCCCGTCTCTCCCGGTGCAACTCGCCCCACCCCGCGCCCCTGTCATCTGCGCCCCATCCCACGGTGTCCCCCCGTGCACCTCGCCGCCCTACGGCGTGTGTGCGACTCCT
>LYUA01000086.1:657472-678778 GCA_002093875.1 Calopteryx splendens | reverse complement strand
CCCCCCCCCCTTGTCCACGTCCCCCCAAGCCCACCTCCCTCGCAGCACCTCCCATCTCCGTTTGTCCCTCTCCCTTCCTACGTGATTAAGGGACGGCGTTTGAAAACGGAAGGTAGGGACGGGAGGAGGAGGCGGAGAGGAAGAAAAGAGAGGGACTGAAATGGGGGAGGGGGAGTGAAGGACGGCCAGGGTGAGGGGCGAAGGAGAGGGAGGGGGGAGGAGACGGTGAAGAGAGATTCGGTCAGCTCGCGTCCCATGCTTGATCCGCAAGAGGCGGTGGAATGTTTCCTCAAGTCCTATGAGGTGAAATTTAATTGGAAAAAGGAATCCCCGTGGTCGACTCGCCTCGCTCTCTTCAGACAACCGTACTCGTCTTTCTCGATATTGAGAGTCCCTTACGCCGAATAAGGGGTTCTGTCTTTTTGGAGGTAAAGGATTTACTATGGGGTCTTAAGCATTTAGAAATCAAGTTAGCTAGATAATCATGGAAGGGAAAGGTAATTAATTATTGCCTGAGGGGGTGGCATCTGTACAGTACTATTTAGGAAGAAAGCTAATTAATAGTTTATTTTTAAGGTCTAATAAAATATATATTGTGATATAACTTCATGGATATATAATTTGAAACCTGTTTTATAATATCCTATTTGTAATTTGAAAATATAGAATGTATTGTTAAGGTATTCAGAAGTCTCACCCTAAGCATTGTGGAAATTGATGATCACTTATAAAGTTCATTTTGCAACTATAATTATATTTTATTTTTTATGAATTACAAAATTTTCGATTATGCAGTATCTAGGTACTATTATTTCCTGTTTAAGTATTCTATTCACCGGATCCGTTTTTATCGCCTCCAACTGATGAATCAGAAAATGAGTTTAAAAAATCTAAATCCTATATTTATAAACTACTGAGAGGTTCTGTAATACTTACCTATTTGTAATCCACAGTTTGAAGACCAAGTGATGAATACCGCGTAATTAATTGCATTAAACGAAAAATAATAACTACTTATTTGCCTACCAATTTTACTTCTTAAATTATGTAATATCTAGGTTACTCAAGTAGGTATTCTATTCATGCACATCAATGCTTAACTTTTCTGAGCTTAGACACTGATATAAGAAACTAAAGTAGGGTTAATAGTATGCGTTCGAAAGACCTTGTACCTACCTATTAACTACTCAGCAAGGTTTTTAAATCCATAAATTGTTTTGGAATTTATTAAAGTGCTCCTGTGTTCCAATGAATGCGATTGTTCAGAATTTTTATAATAAAAGAGTAAATGCTAAAGGCTTATAATTACCTACCTAATGTTGAAAACCTTTCAGCTAAGAAGATAACTGTAGAGGCTGATACTTTCTCTTAGGTGCTAATCATTTGATTTGCACAACTTCTACTATGGTATTTAACACCATTTTTTACTTTAGATAGGTATAAGGTAAGAAAAACCCAAGGAAATTTTGGGAACCGACTTTCCAAGTTACATTTATAAAATACCATTCCCTCAGAAGTTCAAAATGGTAGTCTATGTACCCATAACTATGTTAAGCATCCTATTTCTTACCTAGGGGTTAGGATGGATGCTTTAAATAATAATAGGTCTACTATTATTTTTTCAACTGATTATATTTTTGATGGACTTTAAATGAAGAAATTAATTGCATGAAATCTATGGAAATGAAATATACCTACCCCCAATTATTGGGTATTTTTCTAAATACCCTTTGATATTGTGATTTGGCACTCGTATCGTTGGTACCTATAACGAGAAACCCATTAAAATATTTTGTTAATTCATATAGATAGGTATATCTTCCAGCATGTGCCATATCAACTACTAAATAAAACTTTTCATTTCAATTTGGTTTCATGTTCTTTGCCATGAAGGTAGGCTTAACGTTTTACTCAATATATGAAATAACTTACCAGGAACCAGAACAGTGCACATAGCTTGAAAAAACGTATTTGCTAGATTGGTATTTTACGGAAAATTTCAAAAATACCTACCAAATCAATTATTCGGTTTATTTCCATTACACTTACTTATTTCTTACTATCTTCTTATTTCTATTTAATATACTTAGTAGGTAGACATGGTTGATGAAGTTTGGAATACGTCATATCTACCTAGTTCATAGCACAAACTTAATGATAAAAAACAAAATGGCTTTAAAATACATAGGTAAATGAACAGTATGTAATTTCAGGTCATGCTAGAGAAGGGGGCTAGCCCTAAATAAATATGAACGTAGTAACATAGGCTACTACCAGTAGAAGAATGAATAGTCAAATAAGTGACTGTTCCTGGCGTGGGAATTTTTTAATCACGGATTGCAAGAACACAGGTTAGTAGGTAGGTAAATATGGACTGCGGCATCGGGGAAAGTTATCGTCATTCCTATTTTATTAGATATTAAAACACTCTTTCGGCGGTAAATAACCCAATTGATAAGGATGGAATTGATTTAATTAATATTATGTATCTAGATAATTAAAGACGGAGTTAAAAATTCATATATCCTTTTAGTTCAATCATTAGACGGCGTTGGAACGTCTTCCGGAGGCGAATAGTTCCTATACCAATTCTCAATTCTCTAAAATAAATATATTTTAGGAATGTAAAATAAGGTGTTGAATAAAAGGCCCAGAGTAATTAAAATTTAGTTCATCATTAAAAGTAACACTTCCCTCACTCATTTCATGTCTTTCAAATTTATGATTGCACATGATATCACATTGACATTATATTGCGTTGCATATTATGTTCCAATATTTTTCCCCATATATTTTATCATTAATGAGCATAAATAAGAAAGGAAAAGTCGGACACAAGGCCCACTTTGAGAATCGTAATTACTTATTTGTACGCTTCGATTATGGGTTTGTATCATGTATGTGGATTTGGCAACTTGGTATGGTTTTTGTATATTTAAGAGCAGTTTATTCTTCGTTCCCTTTTTCACATTAGGTGCCTAGTAAAATTAATATTTTCTATTTATTTTTATATAGTATTACTGCTCAAAAACTGTGAAAAATTTTAACTCTCGAGTAGGGTAGGTAATCGTAAAAAATAAATAAGTAGTTTTAGGATCGAAGTAGTAGGATTAGAAGTAGGATCAATTTAATTAAAACGGCATCTAAGCTATACCTACCCTGCATACTGCAGCGCGGGCGAATGGTTGAAAGTGTTACGACTCCATCCTTAAACTTGTAAATTAAGATGAATTTGATGTGGGAACCAAATACTTGTTGTAGGTACATTCCATATAGGAATCCGCCAAAGAGCAACTAATTTCCTTTATCATCTTATTGATTTAAAAAAGCCTACAGTGAAGATAGGTAATAGAACCTAAGAAACATAATATCGGGTATTTTAACAGAAATATTGAATTATTCTAAGTTTGCGATCGTTGAGTGTTGAATGAAATAAAATAGAGAATTTTAGCTATTTTTTTAATGAGCCCAAATTTGGCTTGATAAAAAATCTCGCAACCGGTAATACTACTGTGAAAATCTCTTCAAAAACCGTAGAGTAAAACTTGAACTTCAATAATAAATATAAAGGTGATTCCGGTATTTGAAACAGCGGGACCATCTTAAAACCATGATGGCCGCTCTATCTTCCCAGTGGTCGCCGACTTTCTATAGCGGCGAATGACGGCGCTCTCGCCGGGGTCACGCCTCCCGGTAGGCCAAAGGCAAAATGGAAGGCGAAGAGAGAGAATGCGTAAATATTGGCGGCGAAAACAATTCATTAAAATTATTTACGTTTGAAAGGTTTAGAGATAATTCTTTGTCCACCGTATAATTTAAGACACCTTATGGCTGATTTTTTAAGTAGGTATATCTAAGTTTTCATTTGTCAGGCTAAGCCATCCATATTATTTCGTTAATTCAAATATACTTTAGCTTTATAATGATAGGCAAATATATGTCCACAAAATACGTTTATATCTCGCATAATGTGAGTTAAAGTTCATAGAATATCTCAACTATGGAAGTTTTGATATGATGATAAATAGCTCTTACTACCTATTTAATTAAATGTTTTACTTTTTTCAGAAATAAATTTTGAGGACAGCTATTTTATGCCAAGTAGGTAGGTACGAATTTATCATTTGTTTTTAATACATGATTACGCTGTATCAGGATAATCATTGTTTGTAATGCTGCGTTTTCATGTTTGTACACAAAATTTATATTTTTAGGTCATAAATTTAGGTTGCAATTATATATTTTGTAAAATTAGCTAGTCAAGTTCAATAGTGCAGTTAAGGCATAGATTTTAATGAATCTTTGAAAATAAGTAAAATAATAATTGATTACGATATCTTTGAGGTGGAATAAAAACTCCTTAGGTATACTTAATATAAAGACTAAATAAGTATAAATGACTAAATAAGTATGATTAGAGAATTTTTCTTTTCGTAGTATAGTATATATGAAAATCCCTTATAGTATGTACCATTGGTTAACGCATTGGCGTTAATTTTAGAATTAATCATTTTTCCAATGTTAAAATATAGTTTAGGGTTTATGAGGAAGTATCTATTGAGCCACATTATCTACCAAAATAGATTTGTTGTTGAAAGAAATTTCTTTTCAGTCACTGTGATATCCAAGGCTTAGTTCCATTTTAATTAATATTCATAGACACATTATTGGTATTCGATAATTAATATCCGAATATTACTGAATTAGTCTAAGGTACCCAATGATGGTTTTCTCTATACTTGCCATGCAGGTAGCAAAAATAATTTTTCCTCAATACGTAGCCAAATAATTCCAAAAAGATAAGTTACGATTTAAATCATCTGATTTTATCAGTCTCCTTTATTACCTAAATATATAATATTATAGAGTAGCTATTATTTTTAAAAGTAGAGTTCTAAATATTTATAAAGGGTAACGTTTATGACACTATTTATCTGAAACGATTTAAATAGGTAAGCATGCAATGGAATAAAAATTATTACTAATTATAATACTTCAAATAAACGTACGATAAAAAGACTGACGAGGCAAATGTTTGCCTCGTGTACACATGGTTTTAAAAAGCATTCTTTTAGCAGGAGTATTCTAATTACGAACCATTAATTAAAATGGTAAAACTTAACATTCCCTTAGTTACTTGAAAATTTCATGCTACTCCATTGGTAAATGAAAACATTTTTTAGGAATATTTTCCTTTTATTAATTAATGTAACACCGCATATACAAAAATCAGACATTTATTTAATGATCATATTATTACATTTTCAGATAAAAATCACTCATCCACACTTTATTGATGATGATATAAAACAATATTCAATCGGAAATGACTGCAAAATTATTTTTGAAACATTGAGTAGGCATATTATATTAATATTATTGAAGTTGAAACGTTTTAAAAGTAGGAAGTCCAATTTTTAAATCCAAGAATAAAAAAGAGTAATCAATTGCTGTAATCCACTCCGTTAATACCTTGTTTTTAAATCATCTGCAAATTATAATTAAAAATGTAGAATATATTACTCATTTAGTTTATGCCGCCCTTCATATGATAGCATTTAGTAAACAGGTAGATGCTGCTAACATGTTATTCCTTAACAATCTTTAGGATAGAAAAATAATATTTTTATGTTTTGTATTTAGAAAATGATAATGGTTTGACGGTAAAGAACTTCAACGTAGTCCCTTTCAGTGCCCAATGAAGCAGTCATTTGAATTTTTGAAATGGTGATAAAAATAAAAAATAAGTCTCTTGGAGAATATTGGTTGAAGAATTTGATATCTTCATGAGAAAGGTTAAAATTTTGCATAAAAATAGTGTTAAATTTTTGGTACAGCCCTGGCCATAATCCAAAGTTCATTTTAATAAGCAAGTAAGGCAAGGGATAATTTGTCTTTGAATACTAATTTGTGGAAAACAGTTACTTAGCCTCTTCTTTTGAAAAAAATGGCATACCGTTTTTATGATCCTATAATTCCTTCAAACATTTCCACTAGACTGCAGGAGAACGATAATATGTGTATCTAATTAAAATAAAATACTTATTAAACTCATCATAAATTATAAAACAATTCTTCTAAAATAATCTATTATTGTTGATAAAAAATTAGTTTACTATGTTCCACAAAAACTATAAAGTGAATCAGTAGATTTCTAAATCCTAGATTATTTAATACACCTCACAGAAAAAATACATTTTACCGTGCACCATTTTTTACTTCAGCACCTCAATGTTTATTCCTCCCTACTTGAAGCTATAGGTTCCTTATCTCCCCCTTCTCTTCCACTCTTTGATACAATGTCCAATCTTTGAATATTTTGAATATACATTGCCATATAATGCTCTCTCTTTCCAACTTAAATGCCTTTTAATCTTAGATGTTTACCCAATAATATTAGGGGATATACCTATTCCTAAGTATTTTTCTTTCGGTTTCTAAGGGATCAGTCTGAATACACTGGGTACACTGAACCCCTTTCCCTTGTAGGTACTACAAAAACGTTTCATCATAGGTATGGATCCGTTTAAATTCCACTTTCGATGGTGACAAATGAAAATGATTTATTTTGAAATTTTTCTTTACAGTTGAAATATTCGATTACGTTTAACTCCATTAAAAATTTAAAGCAAACCTGAAAGGTTTTGATATAGTGTTTAATCAAATTTTTGAATTCTAAAATTGCGTAATTTTGTTTTCAATGTTTAAATCTCATTGTGATCTTAGAAATTCTCCCTGAAACAAACAAATTCCGTATTGTCATGCCTTAAGAATTTTGGAATGGCCATTAATTACACATATGTATCCCCTTTTCATTCCTTTCTGATGAGAATTCTCACGTTTCCCTCATCGAGGTTTTTGGCAGCGTACGTTAGAGCTTTGTTACATGTACCTAAGAAATATTCTTGCCTAACTGTGCCTGAATAACTCTTAATTATAATTTTAGTATATGCGATTACCTAAATACAAATGAGATATCTCTGGTGAGGCTATATGCAGATAGTTATCGGTATGGCGTAATCTTTAGCTTGTAAGTTTCCGCATGACATATTGGTACTAGTTAAAGTTTTAATTAATAGGTGTATTGTGCAGTGCAAAGAATTATACCTATCTTTTCATGGTGGTTTCAGGCTTTACTTTTTGGAATCAATTTTTAGTAAGGTAAAAAAATTGTGCATGCTTCATCCTTGCAGTATCCGTTCTCCTTGAGACGAGGTCTTGTGTGTACTATCAATAGTAGGTATCACTTAAGTGTAAAAAAATTAAAAATTATAATGAACAAAAATTGGTACTTATTCTCAGGTTAGATGTGTGTGTGAAATCAATTTGTTTGTACAACCACTATTAAATATGTTCAAATGTGTATAGTAAGTAAGTTGGCGTAAATGATGTACCTATATTTTAACATTAAATTAATACTTCCATGTTTGTAGTGTATTATAGTTACGAGGTAGTGAAATTTTACGGTTTTCTTTGTGCAAATGAAGTAGGTGTGTATTGGAAGACCTATTTCCAAGCAGCATTAAATCGAATTTACCGACCTCAAAAACGATGGAACTGATGAAGTACCCCAGAATATTTTTATAGGAGAGTTAATGCAGCAATGTAGGTATTAGGTACTTAAATATGGAAAATAAGCTATTGTTTGAAGTAAAAATTCCCCTTAACTTGAATAAGGAAATGATATAGGTTATTAATTATGTTATTAGCATGTTATCAAGCCTATAATGTATTTATCAGCGTAGTTTCTAGCAAAATAAAGAATCTTTACTCTTAATGCTCTCTGCGTTCAAATTATACAGTTGGTAAAACACAAGGTTTATATCCATTTAGATTTTTAAAGCGAGGCTGATCATTGACCTTTTATTATATTCAGGAATTAAGTACTTTAAGAGGCGTTTTAACACACCATTTAAAAGATTATGATCGTACCTTATGTGATTTGGAGTATTTCAGTGTCCTCATGTTTTTTTTGTCCTCAAATTTTGTAAATATTTATGATCTCTAAATGAGAGAGGTAGGTATAATGGTTTTCCAATAATAAACGTAGTGCTGGATTTGGTAGATATGAAAATCCATCATTAGAAGATTTTTTAAACTTTTAGGAAGTTAAGAAATGTGAATTAGAGCATAGTTTTTATGCTCAGGTAGTAGGTACTTTTAAATTTAGTTTGAAGTTAAAATTCATAATTTTTATAACTGATATTTTGTTTAAATTTTTCATTTTAGAACCACAGGAAATGTGGATTGTAATTTATTGCTTACTGACCTCAAATTTAATACATTTCTATCCCAGCTATAAAATTTGAAGGATCCTTAGAATTATTTGTAAAAAAACATTTAATCTTAAAAAATAGACATTTAAACATAAATAGGACTTTTGTAATCCATGCAGCGCTGACATTTAAAATGTATTTATTTTTTGCATACGGTCGTTCTTAAATATATTATGCAATTTCTTAAAAACTATTTTGTAAATATAAAGCTACATTCTCTACGGAAAAAAAGAGAAATTAGTTTGATATATTTGAATAGGTACTATCAGCATGTCATAAAAAAGTGATTAAATTTAAAGTTAAAGTAAGTTATATAATTTAATTATGATTAGCATATAGTTTTTGACGCATTTCTGTCGCTGGAAAGTTTGTTACCTCTTAATTTCAGCCGAAATCATAGATCACAGAGATATCATAGGAATATAAATACAAACTTCGTAAAATGTCCTTGTCCTGTTTGTGTCGTTATCAATAGTATTTTTTGCATGATTTTAAACCGTATTTCATATTATATAATTCGTATAATGTAATAACTTCAGCTTTCCATGAAATATTTGGTGTCATTTCATAAATTAGTAAGCATGCCAGTTTTAGCCTTACGCATTGAGTATCAATCACAAAAGCGCTGGTTCGTAAATTGATTGAAAAATCCATTCATTTTTTATCTAGTGCCTACGCTAACGATTGAATTCTTTATATATAAGATATTTACTCAATTTTGAAAAACTTGGAATCATCACCTATCACTTAAAATACATATAGGTAATACGAAAACACCCGTTATATTTCAATTCATTCTAAGTAGGAGCAAGAGTTCATTTTCGCGCTAGGTGCGATAGATGCCTAAATAATTGGTTATTTTTCCCATTAAATAGTTTTGAATTTCCATTGGATCAACGAAGATGAAGTTTTATTGACAAAACAAAACTTGATTTTACAACTTTCATAAACTAGTAATATTTTTATAGGATGATTAAACTCACGAATAAGTAGGTAGATAATTTAATAAGGAAAAGGCTTGTATAAATTAAAATTTTTTTCCCAATGCTAAAGTGTGTGTTGACATGGGTTTATCACGCTCTATAGGGAATTTATTTTCTACCCATGAAAGCGACGATGTTCTAAGTCACCATGCATTAAATGGCAATTGATTTATTTTGACGTAAAGTTCAATATGTAATTTCTGAGTTAATTTATGTATCGAATAATCGTCGTTTAACCATATAGCTGTAGGTACACTTAGTAACCACGAATTGATTTTGGACCTTCCTTATTTATGCTATAAATCCTCACCAATCAGGGGCTATTATTTGTGCACATAGTGCTATTCTAATAGAACCTGAAATCTTCTTCTAGCTTCTAACATTACATTGCGTATTAACAAATCAATTATGCATGAAGTTCACTCAAATACGATTGGTGTCCTACTTTGAAATCTTAACTTTCGTAGGGAAGAGTTCTCTGATATTGTGGTTTATTTAAAAGATTGTTTTCACATTGCCATTAAAGTTTTAACAATTTAATCTAATACTATGATCCTCTCCTAAAAAATAAACGTTTGAACAGAACCAACCATTTTTTATTTTTGAATGTTTTATCTCAAGCAAAGTGTGCAGGAAAGATTTTTGAAGGCTTTAGGAGCAAAAGTAGTTTTTATGTGCCAATTATTTATTGATTCTGAATGAATTGCTATGGGTAATAGTTTTAACATAAGTACTTATATTTTATATTTTTTTTATGCATCAAAAATTAAATTAATAATTTCTGTATTTTTTAGTAATTTAACGCCTTAATATTCTCAGATAAAATACATTTTATATAAATTTGTTCATAATTTAAAACATTGATTGTAATAAAATGGAGAAATAGAATGTTAAATATATTCACAATGGCAGACAGGTTGACTCTTCATTATTCATGTCCGAAAGTTTAATAAAAGTGCGTAGTCTTCAATTAATCGATACTTAAGATAAGATTTGATAAAAATTACTAATAAAAAAATCGAGTATAGATCTTTCCCCTTACCTTTCCATCGAAAGCATCCAAGAACTTTATAAAACTTCCTATAGACGAGAGTTCCCAGCTGTATACGCTTAATTCACCGACATTTATGGAATAATCCGACTCTACACTCAAAGCTTCGCAACATGGCCGCCTCCTTACAACTAATACAAACCCAAACTGAAAGGAAAAACTCTCTCCAACTGATCTGTCTCCTTCCCAACCATTCCTCCTTTCCTCCCCCCCACCGCCCTGGGCGAATTTCCGGGTTCGTTTTCGTTTCATATTCTTTCTTTCGACCTCAGTTGGTGGAAACCCAACACGCCTCCTCGGGCTTTTCAAACCCAACGCCAATGCGCATTGAGATTCTTGATGGCACTCGGGTTAGCTTAGACTAACCGACCCATGAGAGAAACTGCTAGAGACCGTGAGAATAGGAGGCAGATGGGAATTAGGGCTTGGTGCAAGAGACGTAGGAGGGAAATTGGACCTTCAAAAAAGAGACCAGTAGGTTGGAAGGGTGGAGGATGGATTAGTGGCAAACGGTTGAGGATTTGTGGTGTGGAGAGGGAAGTAGGGAGTTGAAAAGGAACATTAAGTCTGGGGATTGGCGGGTGAGAGAGAGGTGTTAAAACAGAGCTTATGATAAAGGAAAGAGGAGGAAGGGGAAGGTATCCGAAAGAGCGATAGAGAGAGAGTGCGCTATCAGCTGACGAAGTTGTAAAATAGTCGATTCGAGGCTAGTGTGTGTGTTTGCGTGTGAAATAAGAAGAAACACGTGAAGTGGGGAGGGAGAGACAGGAGGGCCGACATGGGAGGCATGGAAGCGAGGAAATGAAATGATATTAAGGTCAAGAGAGGTCGAGTGCGTTCGGGATGACACTTTGAAGGGAGTGGGAGGCTGGATCCAAGCCTCTTGGACGAAAGGGAAGCTAAGTTTAATCGTTTGAGAATAACGTACCTCATGGGAAGCTGCAATCAAGCCGCTGGTGGATCCATATTCCAGTTGCCCTCAACTTCTCTCTTATTTCCCCTTCTCTTAAAAGATGTCCTCACTCGGAAAATAGCTTCTTCATGCCGGTCTTCGATGATTTTGAAATCCTTCTGCTCCCCTATATCTGCTGGAGTAACCGGTTCCTTTATCCCTGGAATCCACAAACGGACCACGAGCACGCACTTTTAAACTTACATTATCATTCTCGGCCAGTTTACTCCTCGTAGCGATTGAGCGAGAATCTCGTTGATGTTCAAAACGGTCACCGAAAAGGAAAGTTGAAAAACTTTCATTGATCCCCGCGTCTGAATCCCGGTTATGAAACTAAGGGGACCAGAGGAGCTTCCCAGCTACACACTTGCAGACTGACGGAGCACTACAGGGAGACTTCTCCCTAGACCCAACTCTTGTCACATACTGCGGTCTCCTCTTTTTTTAGCGGGAGATCTCACATGCAGACTTAAAAAGTTTGTGTCCGCTATTTTCTTTCACTCCTCCGCTACCACCACAGTCAACCTCCTAACCTGAGACCAAACAGTCGTAGCTCTTCCGCCCACTCACTATCTCGGCCAAAGTGCTATCAAGCAGAAACCTCTTCCTCCTTCCCCCTCCTCTAAACACGGTAAGAGCCAGTGTGCCATGAGCCTCTTTTCGAGCCTGTGGGTGTGTGTCCGAAGAAACAAAAATACACACACACAAAGGTTCCCTCGTTCACATTTCCCGCTCGGACCTCAAAACACACAACAAACGAACCGGGTGAATTACCCGTCCGGCCATTTCGTCAACAGCCGCCTCCCATCTCTCCTTGTTCTGGGGCGAGGGAAATGACTGGGCATTGTAAAAATTGAAAGGAATGAAAGAGGGATGAGGAAATAAAGTAGGGGAGAGCAGAAGGAGTGAGGGGGTCAGGGAACGCGGGGTTGTATTGTATTTGGAGGTGGGTGGTGGAGGAGGACGTGAGGACCTGTGGGTGAGTGAATGTGGAAGGGGATAGTGTCCCCTCCTCCCGCGAAGTTGGTCATCTCTGGAGAGGACATATAGCACCTCTCTCTCTCACGCCCGCCAAAACCTCCCGCCTCTTTGTCCGCAGGAAAAGGGTGAAGAGGGAGCAGTATAGAGTTGAGAGTGGACTAAAATTCCACCCTTCAAACGTCTCCCATAAAAAAAGGCCAAGCGACACTTCCAAGGAAGGAATGGGTCGAATGTCCTTGGGGTGCGTTTTCGGTTGGGAAGAAAAAAATCGCAACCCTTTTTTTTCCCTCTTTTTCCGAAAATCCTTCTCTCTCTCCTCCTCTCGGCCTTCTGTTATTACGTCTGTTGGTGACATTTTTGGGGAGTGGGGGAAGGATCTCTGTTGTTTCCGAGTAGCGGTGCAAGAGTCATATAACAGGGGGTTTCTTTTTTTCCCCCGTCACTCCTTCCAAGGAAGGGTTGCGCGTACCGGGCGGAGGAGGGCGTGGGAGGGGGTGACCTTCAACGGGCAAAGTGGCTACTCCGGGATAAAGGGCCACGGCGCGTCCCCTCTGTCGTGCTCTCCCACCCTCGCCGACGCTTCAGACCCTCGCGGACGCACCCACCACTTTTATTGCACCCCTTTACGCGAACGACACCACTATCGCCTCTCCGCACCCCCATCGCTCCTCCCTCCCTTCTCTTCCCCGGAGCGTCCACCACAGCCCCCCAAAACTCCTTGGGTGAGTGGAAGGGTGAGACGGCCGTGCGGCTGGGTTCGGCGGGGTCGTGGGATGGTTGTGTGCATCTTGTCGCCCCGGAGGGCGGAACGGGAGGATCGGAATACCCCTTCGGCGCCATAAAAAGGGAGACGAGGTTTGAGGGTCAGGGGGGCGCAGGAATGGAGGGGGAGGTGCTTTGAGGCGGGGGAGCTCTCTTCCGGGTTTTTCGCCGCCGACGCCTTTTGTCCACTGAACTCTCGGGAGTGACAGTCCCGATTGCCGGCCGGGCTGTCCGATGAACCCTTCCTCGCGTGCGTGCGTGTGGGTGATTGCGTATGTCGGGGTCGTGTGTGTGAGGTGGTCGGTTTGGTGGAGTGCTCAGGAAAAATGAGGGGGGGGCACCGTGGAGAAGAACCCGCGAAAAGACCTTGAAGCGACTCGGGTGCATGGTTCCTCCCTCACCTTCGACCACTCTGGGGACAGATCGAAGTGAAATACCTCTCCCTTCAACCCCTCCGCGTCCTAGAGGCCTCACTCTAAGGGCTTCAGGTGAGAGAGGAAGAATGCTAAGGGGCCGCTCCATCGATTCAGGAAGACCGCTTACCGTTTTCCGCACCCAGGAGACTACATTTAAAAAAATAATGTTTATTTGTTACCATGAGATGAATCAACCTGAGGTTACAGCTCTGTTGATGTGGACTTAAATATACCTTCTATATCAGGGAGATTATGCACCAAAAAAGAGAAAGATGCACCGTAATAGGTATAAAGATGAATTGAACATGGCCATAACAAATTTCTGCATGTCAATCAAATATTCCAAACTTAATTTTCCAATTGGAACCAGCATTTAAAATTCTGATGAATCTTTTTTAACGAAACATTCTCGAGAAGGTTAAATGATTCGGGAAAATATTTCATTAATGTATTTGAAAAGTTTTGATTAATCATATTACAAATGAAATTCAGAGTTTAATTCTTTGGGTAAAAGTAGAAAGTACTAGGTACTTAATAATGGCAGTATTTCTTATATTCTTACTCCTATGTAAATAGCATACTCCAATAACAATATGTTTTCTTGTCTTAGAGAAAACCATAGACAGTCCAGACAAAACCATAGACAGTTCCCAAAAAAGGTTCGTGCTTACAAACCATACATATGAGATCATATCACTCACCTTGTCTCGCAATTAAATGAGAGAGCCAAATGGAAGGTGTCTATTGATATACCTACTTAGGTATATATACTTTTTAAGAGTAGGTACTTTGAATTTATGAGAGATAAATATTAGTTGTTTTCAAAATATGATGATTATTTGGTTTTAAAATATTAATAATATACAGGCTGAATATCACTTTCTTGAGGTAATGGTCCATTTAGTTTATAAAATAAAAATTCTGAGATAGATGGTTACTTTTCGTGTAAATTTATTTAAGCAATATAGATTCACATTTTACATTTTAAGTACAATAAATACTTTTATTGATTATTCATATAATTGATAAATATATAACAAGAAACGGCAGGCAAAATAAATGAGGAGGTATGCATGCCTCAATTTTTTAATTTAAATTTTTTTTCGGCCATGCTTTATCTTACTCTTAATGTTGCTACATGTGTTTTCTCATTTAGCAATGAAAGAACTAGGAACTAGGTACTCTGTTAAAACGTTTCATACGAAACAATTAATTCATCATCAATGGTGATTTTACGGCCCGCTTTATCACACACTATTGTCCTTTCACCTTCGGTTCAAGCAGTGACTTGGCTATGAAGTAGGGTGTGAGCATCAAAACCGCTTTACGTCCCATTCTGAGTCTTGCAGACACATTTACCATCCCAACTTCGGGCATCTGGTTTATTACCTTACTCTTGTCGTAATGAAAAGTACCTTAACCTTTCTACGCTTGTCAAACGCATTTCTAAGTTCATTTGCGTTAATTAATTAACATTACCATAAGTGTCATTAAAAATGGATGAAAATGTCAGAATCATGTTTTAACGCCGTAGGTATTTTGAAAAGAGCGCTTTACATTTTGGTAGTGCTATGAATCAAATAACTCGCATCTTCGACTCGACTCCTTTTTTAAAAGTTTATTTATGCAATGAGTTCAGTAAGTAGCATCCTTGCAATGCTATTTGGCTCGTAGGATCAGTAGTCATTTATTTGTTTTCTTTCCTAATTATCCAAGTATTTTCCTCATTTTCTTGGGTGGATAATTTAGATTAGTTAAATCTCATTTAGGTCTCAAATACGTAAACTTTGATGCATAGTTGACTGACATCCGAGTGCCTATCGCTACCGCCGACCAAGACAAAACCTTAAATAAAAAAATTCGGAATGGCATATTTTATATCTACTTTTAGTATTTTATGGCTTTAGTTGAAACAATGATTTTTGCACTTTTTCCGTGAAACACGGAATGAATGGCGACATTCTCCATTGTGGTTTAATAGAAATATGTTTTTCCTGTAGTAAACCCCACTTGGCCATAGCGATTGAAATAGGTACACCAAATAAGTATTCATGTACCTAGCACCTTACAATGTTTTGATAGCGGTTTTTACGACGGGGGTAAATACGAATAATAAACACAATTATGTTATTTTTAATTTTCTAACTGCAACATTATTTCCTTAAGTATCCTTATAGCTTAATATTAAATTAGGACTTACTCAGGTTATTTCGGAGTAAATAAACTGATTAATGATCAGATAAATTAATTTTAGGTTGTTTGTAGGACTATAGAAGCACCTTTTTAATTTTACGCAAGCTATGTAGGTTTATGCATTTGGGAAAATCTTGTGAATATATTTCTAAGGTAGCCAAAGGCACAATATTCCTTTGGCCATCTCTCGCATATCGCCCAAAGAGAAATGCCGTAGCTGTTACTTTTCTTCTTGTGCGGCATAAAAAAATGTGTAAACAAACCAAAACATATTGAGTGAGTTGGGTAGAAGAGGTAAAGGGCATCTCCCTATGAACAAATTCACTCAGGAAGTCATTGCATTGGATATGAACTCAAAAGAAACTTCCACCCTGCCGCAACTCGACGGGGCCAATTGCACGCGATAGAAAATTCCGCGTCTAAATTTTTAATTTTATGCCGATCTCTCCTCCTCGCCCTTCGCGTGCTATTCCCCCGCATCCCTCCGAAGCCCCATCCCCCGCCGCCGCCCCGCACGACGACGGCCCGCCTCCTCCCCCAACCCCTCTCCCGCTTCGTGGCAACTCCCACCCACCGCCACCAACGCTCTTCCGAGCCCCAGCCAGGCCGGCATGCCCGCGCGGCGCAGCCCCTTTGGCTCTTTATGACTCGCATCTCGAGGATGTTATCTCTCTTTATTGATGTCTTACGTCATAAAAAGAGCGCCACGGGGTTAGGGAAGGGAGCTGGTTTTGTCGTGGACAGGATGATTCCTAGGGAATGGGATGTAGAGAAGTGGGGGGGCCGTGGGGTAGGGGGAGAGAAAGAGGTTTAGCCACTGATAGATCGGATCGTGAGGGACTTGGTGCGAGGTTCTTTCATTTTTCGTTCAAGTGAGGGAGTGATTGGTGCGAGGACGTAAGGGGGGGGCGGCGCGGGTAGCAGAAGAGAGGAATAGGCGGCGTGAGGGAACTCGATCAACAAGGGAGCATAGGTTTGAGTATCCACAAAAGGACTGAAAAAAAAACAAAACCGCATTGGGAATAACTACGAATAAATAAAACTGATATTTTTTTTGTTTGCTTATAAATTCCTGCATCGGCCTGATTCAGTATAAAAATATTTATTCGGTTTGATATATACTAAAGCTACTATTCTTGATTCAGGGTATAATTTGAAAAAATTGGACATTTAGTTGAAAATAATGTATTTGGCTCTATCTTTAAATTCCTCTTAGGCATTTCTCAGCGGTTAAAAAAGACAGCATCATACACTTTTATCATTTGCCAAGGAGATGTTTTTTTAGTAATTAAAATCCTTGCTTTATCAATCCTAGATCCTGAATATTTTACATTACGAACTACCTTTGTTTGATTGGCTTGTCTTCAAATAAAAGTTAGACATTCTAAGCTTTATCGCAATGTTAGGTAAAGTTAGAAATGACTAAGTACCTATAGAATGGAACTTCCTGCGATGTACTGCACGTACTTGGGTTTGGGCAAATCGAAAAGATGGACAGAAATCATAGCAGAATTAAGTTTTCTCATGATAGTTTAGGGTTAATTAATTTTATTTATTAGTGCCTAATTATAAACTTGACTAGGGTTATGAACCGTTATCGTGTTAAGATAGCTAATACAATTAGAAAAAAATAATTACTTTAGAGAATACCCATGCTTAGAAGATTAATGAAAATTTATTGGATCTCGCTGAAGAACTCTTTGTATCAAATACCTACTAATGAATACTGCAAATTTATGAATCCATAGGTGCAGACTCTTCCCAGTGTACACTTTACACTTTTAAATATAAAGGAACTTAACATATAGTGCATAAAGTCATGCAGAGAGAAGAGTACACCTACATTTGTAAAATGCCTTTTTTTATGTAGGTAATATTGATTTTAAATGCAAGGTTATATTTGTCACAAACTTTAAGTTTTATTTTATGTTAAATAATTAAATATTAAATCAGAGTGGATGTTGCTTCCATTATTTGATAAAAGTATAACCCTTTGCTTTTACAATTATGCATAGGTATTTAACCATCACTGTATTGCTTCTTGTAGGAAAATTATTCTATCAAGTTCATAAATGAAGGCATTGTTAGAATTAACTTCTGTCAAACTCTTTTGCTACGATAGTGGGTACTAGCTAATTGGTGTCTTATAATTGTGTGGCAGGTGAAAGTTGGTAACTGGTAGTATTCGCTTTTAAATTTGTAATCAATGTTTCTGGGAGCAGATTTAGGGGATTTTTTATGTATATCGATATTAAATGGTATAGGTAGTTATGTTGAGTCTTATTGATGATTGATTTGCGTATGAATTCTTTCAATTTCCTACTAGACAAAATATTTAATAGAGATTGTGCTGCGTAACAGTTTGCGGATTAGATAATAGTTCTGAAGTGAAAAAAACATAAAAAAGTAAAAGCATATGTTTTGTATTAGGGTTTTAAATTCCTTTCAAGGTACATTATTATGTGCGGTAAGCTGTACCTATCATAAAAGTGTTCCTCATTGTCTGGAAATAATTTTCTCGTAGGCAACAAAGGATCTCGCACAGATTTAGTTGGAAAACATAAGAAAAGACCTTTAACGTTTAAAAGACAAGTAGGTATGCAATAAAAGTCACATTCATTTTTAAATCGCATTGCCATTTTCATTCATATTAGACAAGGAAGTTTTGGGATACAAGGCTGGGGGGTAGAGAATAAAAGTGGCAGCAGTTGATTTGCCACCTTCTCCCACTTTTACGGTCACACGGATGATTTGTGATTCCGTGGTTGAGGCCGGGAAGAAGATAAACCGGAGTTTATGACGCCATCAAATAAACAACTTAACTCCTCTTGTTGCTACCGTCCTGGCAAAGTCCCTTTTCCCTCCAACGAAGAGTTTTCGAAATGATAGCTTTGGAATTTCTGCAATGATATCACCCAAATTACCAGTAATGGAGGATTTTAATCATTTTCCCTCTCTGTTAGTACTACTTGTTCTTAAATGAGTATAAAAAGGTATACGTTGTTTTGCATTGAAGAAATATTGTGAAAAATACTTATAACCATTTTCTGAGAAATTGAATTAGTGGAATTATTTTAGCAGAAATATGTTCAGTTTTTAATATTCTTCGTAAATATTTTGGAACTATTAGGTACTACCAATTGAAATAAATGCATTTCATTAAAATAGGAATACCTTTAAAATTCTTTGCTTAAAATTAGGTGTTAATTTTTATTGGAAATAATTGCCCCCTTTGTAAGATTTCAAATATTATTAAGTCAACGGAACTCATTCCTAGGAATGCATTAGATTTCTGCATGGTTTTCCACTCAGAAAAGAAAAGGGGATATCATCTGAATGCGTAATTTGGGGATAAAGTGTGTCATTTGCCATCGATTTTCTAGTACCTACTACTTTTTCACAATTATTCAATATCCTTTGTATTGCACCCCATATTTATGATTTATATTGTACTAATCGGTGTTGGTGCATAACTCATGATTTCCCCATGAACTTCTTTGATGTGCTATCTACCTACATATAAAGTTATACATTCCGACCAGTATTCATTTAGCCTTCTTCAAATTCCTGGTAAGTGTTATTATTTACAATTTACTTCCATGTAAAATATAAAATCTAATGGTAGGCTACTATCAGTAAAAATATTGTAATCTCCACGTTAACAATAAGAATAACCTTTTTTACTCAATTTCCAATTTGATTCATTAACTTAACTTCGCGACAGAATATGTTATCATCGTTAAATGGGCATGCATATTGAAACCTTTCAAACTAGGAAAGAATGAGCATTGTACTTCGCACTTGGATATTTATTTGTGACATGGCCATTTAAAAAATTCATAAGCCGGTAACAAAGATTGGTAGCAGTCTTCCCTCTCACCCAACTTTTCTTCATTCTTCTCTTAGCATTTATGTGAAAAAAGATTGCATCGTCTAAATTGTTTTTCTATTTCTCTCTCCATTCGATATGAGCTCATAGCTCAGTGCAAATTGAATTTTATCCCCTACTCGCGAGTCATGTTATTACACGTCAGAAACCGAATTTTGGCCCACGTCCCATCCATTCCCTCTCTCTCCCTGCCTTCTCTTCCATGAACCCCCCCAAACCCCTCTTTTCCCGTCACTCCCGCTCGTCCCATACCCCGCAGCTTGATATCTTTACCACTGCTATCCCCCGTCCTAACCCTTGGTCCTTCGAGTCCGCTCTAAAAATAGCAGGACGAAAAATCTCACCCTAGTGCCTACCGCGTCACATCACGTCACTCGATGTAGAAAGGGAATTGTTTCGTGACCGAAAATCAGTGATTCATGGATATTAATGGTTCTATTTTATGTCCTTACGTGTCTTGGAAAAGTGGAAAATTAGTTTTACCCATGGGTGTCACATGAAATTCATTGCTCATCTTTCTTCCTGAATTGGAGACCTTTTGAAATTATACTTGGATTGAAGCTATACACACCCGACTTGGTAAAATCGGAACGCGGTGGTTGAAATTTTTACCTTTACAGTAATGTAAGTAGGTAAATTTGTAAAATATACACTGATGATGATTAGTAAGACGTTTTTATGATGCATAACAACCAAGCGTACCCATTTATCAAGGCCTTTCGGCCATTATAAAATGATATAAATTGAGTTTGAGAGATTTTTTGCTCGGAGCCGAGTGTTTTACTAGTTTTGTTTTACTAATTTTGGATAAGTAGGTTCTATTAAATTATACTGCTTTATGACATTTTTATTTATTTTTTAAACTTAATAGATCCATAACTCTATTTAGTTACTTAACTTTAGTCATCTCTTTTGTAAAAATAATCGCTTGATATGAAAAAGAGAATGCCTACCTAATTAGGAGCATATTTAGCAAAAAAATGAACTCCATAATTGTGTATCAATGGAAATTATTTAATAATAATCGTGTTCTATGATGGCATAAATGGACGAGTAAAAGGCGGGAAAAAGTGGGTGATGTAAATGTTGATAGGGAGCATTAGGTA
This sequence comes from Calopteryx splendens, assembly GCA_002093875.1. NCBI lineage: Eukaryota > Metazoa > Arthropoda > Insecta > Odonata > Calopterygidae > Calopteryx > Calopteryx splendens. Next base: position 658,169 of record LYUA01000086.1, on the reverse strand, counting down.
TTCACCCCGTAAAAATTTCGTTTTGATAATACATATAATCCAGTTAAATTTATTGACGAGATAACGGAATGCAAAAACTTCAGATGTCAATTAATTTAAAATGCTCTTTGTGGATGTTCCTTAAACTCGCTTAATTCCGGTTGTCATCAAAACCTTCGGTTAACCTCACAGCCAAAACATTCCCGCTCTAGTAACGCTAAGAATGAAACTCGAGCCGAAGGCTGGCGAGTCACCCAAGCTGACTCTTCTACTCTTCCCCACTCTCACACGCACACTGTCTTGCGCGCCATCCCTTCTGGCTGGCCACCTCCTACGCTGCGGTCTCTCCTGTTGTCCGGGATATTCCAACGCGACTTAAGCCGCTCGCTCCTCATTCCTCCCGTGCCCGTTCTCTCCCACGGTCCCCAAATCTCCCACCCGCCTCACACTCCAACATCCGCCGTCCTCCCTTCCTTCGCTCGTCCTTCGGAGGAGAGCCTCCACGGGTCGAAGCCCATCGCCTACTCCCGACCGAGACCTCCTGACGTATGATGCCCTCCTGTTCTACAAACCCGTGCCTCCTTAATAAATTCACGTTTCGAAGCAACTTCAGTCGGCAGGGAGGCCGAGGATGAGAGCGGAGGGGATTGGTCCTCGTCCCTTTTGCCTCCCCCTCCGTCCTTTCCTAGATGCGACCGCCCCCCCCCCCCCCCCCCCT
>LYUA01000086.1:607805-621728 GCA_002093875.1 Calopteryx splendens | reverse complement strand
TCCCCCCCGGCCCCTTCCCCGCCGTTACTGCGGGGCGGCCCCCCTTCGCTCGCGCACTTTGCCTTCGCTCCCTCCACTGACGACCGCCGGCGCGCCGTAAAGAAATCGCGCTCATCATCTCGCCCGCCAGCCGCAACTGTTATTATGGTGGGACAATGAGCTCCAAATTCATCGATAGCATGCTGCCCAAGTACCACCAGGCGGCGGACCCGACGGCCTCGTCGGCCTCGGCATCCGCTGCAGCCGCCGCGGCCGCCGCTGCCGCCGCCGCAGCCGCGGCCAACAGCGTGGTCAATTACGGCCCACAGCACGCTGCCGCTGGCAGGATGTATCCGTACGTGTCGATGGGGGCGACGCACTCGCAGGCCGCGGCCGCCGCCGCCGCCTTCGGCGCCTCCATGAGCTCTTCACCGTTCTCGACCGCCGCGGCCGCCGCGCTCTCAAGCGGGGGTGGGAACGGGATTGGTAACGGGGGCGGAGGGGGCGTCCATGGGTCGAGTTCCGGGGGCAGCGGTGGGGCCGGGGGCGGTGTGCCCAGCCCGGGGCCGGTCGGAGGCGGGATCGTCGGAGGCGGGAGCCTCATCGGGGGCGGCGGGAGCGGCGGGGGTGTGTCCGGGGGCGGTGGGGGCGGAAGCGGGGGCGTGGGGGTGGGCGGGGTGGTGGACACCGTGGACAAATCGTGCCGATACACGGGGGGCCACCCAGCGGTCGTCTCCGCCGAGTCCATGGTAAACTACACCCTCGGCCACCACCATCACCACCACCACCACCACCAGAATGGCGCCTCCACGACGTCAAGCATGGCGGCGGCCGCGGCGCAGTTCTACCACCAGGCGGCCGCCGCAGACCCGGGCAACCCGCTCAACTCGTGCTCCCAAACGGCGGGCCAGCCGCTACCCGACATCCCGCGCTACCCATGGATGTCCATCACCGGTGAGTCACTCTCTCCTCTTGTTCCCCTTTTGTCTCCCTCCCGGGTCCTTTAAAATGCTCGCCCTCTCATTCTTTGACGCCCCATGTCGGTCAAGCCTATTGTGGAATCCCTCCCCCGCCTAGCACCCAGTGTGAAATGGCGGGTCCGTCCCACCTTTATTACCCCACGCTGTAAAACTGCTTAAGGACCCACTGAAAAAGGGTTGTTGAGCGAGTGAAAGAGAGAGGGCAAGTAATGGCTATTTTTTTGAACGCGGTTAACCTCTCTTAATTCTTGCTTTGAAAAAAGAATCACTTGCACAGTGTGCGTAACGATTGACAACGGGTTTTAAATACCTAATAAATTAACGTTACAGCCCATTTCACGCCAAAATAATCTCTTTGATGGTAGGTAATACGCTAACGCTTGATGGTTGAATCAAGCGTACCGCCTGCTAGTAAGGCCATTAATGCGGCCTCGTAAAAATTCAATCACCCTTGTGTTTATTCCTCTTGGCGTTAAGACACACATTTTTCAAAAGTGTAATGCTTATTTTCCTTAAATTGACTATTTTGAATTTAGTGTTACTAAATAAGGCGCTCTTTAATTGGTATCATACTTTGGCACTAATATCATTTGCATTGTTATTTATTACGGTGATGAGAAGTTTGCAACTCGTTGCATTTAATTCGCGTAGTTAGTCATGTTTGATCCTGCTGTCATGTGTGCTCTAGTGAAGATATTGATGGCAAGTCTAAATTTAGTTTAGTGCGTAATGACCTAAAGCTTTCGCTATAGATATTTCGTATGCACTGTACTGTTAAACATATATTATGTATCTTAAGATTTTCGGTTGCTAATATAATGTTACGATTACGACACATAAACATTTATAAATGAGGTGGCTGTGTTTTTCTTTTATGTCTACTTCTTAGCTTCTATTGCTCTTGCAACATAATTTTTATTACTACAGTTTTGTATTTCCAAGAGTAATAGAAAGAAAAGTAACTACGATGTATCATACACACTAATGAATGAAATGCTATGAATCTTCTCTTCCGTCCAAACAAATCTTGAGTGAGCAAAATAACTTAAGGATTTTGGGTAGGGATGAAAACCCTTGAAGCGGAAGTTTTGGTTGATTTCTGACCAATGTTTTTCAGCACTCATCGGTAGAGGATCCGGAGGTGTACACAAAATCAGTTTAACGTTTAGGGGGCCTTGGAGCCAAGAATTGTGTATGCGTCTTAGTAGGTGAGCATATTGCGTCTGTTTGTTTGAAGGGTAGGAGGTGGAGGATAGTAATAGGCAAAGAAGGAAGAGAAAAATATAACGAGAAGGTATAGTGCAAAAGGAGCGAAGGAAACAGGGGAAAATGGTGAGAGAAAGGGGGGAAGGAATTGTTTTTCCAGCCGTGAGCGGGAAGCACATGCACTCGTGTGGAAGGGCAAAGTGAATGGTGTTTCATTGCCCTGAAACAGCCCTCTAGTAGAGGTTATACACTGTGCTAATATCACGACCGGCTTACATCAATCGTTGGTTTAGAAACTGTCTCCTATCCTTCTGCTTTTAAACCCCGTGGTGACAAGTTCTAGTCGCAAAAATATCACCAAGTCTAGGCATAAAGAGGTTCTCGATCCCCTTTGTCATTTATTTGGTAAGAACAACAGAATTCACACATGTTAAGACAGTATAATATCAATATATTATCAATCACTATTGTAATTATAATGTTACATACGTAATTAAATTTTTCTTCGTGTTTCAAAGGAAAATTTATTAAATTTTTAAATTAATAACATGCGGTTTTAGGAAAAGACATACCAAACAAAAGTAATAATGAAGATGTGGACCTATCATTGAGAGACCATTTTTGTGATGGTTTATTGCTTCTAAGAATCTAATGAATTTCAGGAGTGTGTAATTTTCAAGGTTAATTCACATTTTAACGAATATTTCCTGAAAAGTAAATAATGTGAAAGGATTATTATAGTGAGATTTTGACGAATTTAGTTAATGAACATAAATGCTGATAATTATAAAATTTATTTAAGCATTACTGATAAATTTAAATATATATTTTTAACTGTCATTTTCAAGTTTATCATTGTGAATTTTGATCCATATGTATTTAGCCGTGGTTATCATCAGTTGCAGTGCATTTCAGGATAAGGAGAGTTATATCCTAAAGGGTAATTAATTGTAATTAGTCTCGCCATACTAGTTAGCTAATTTATTATGTTATCAATTAGTATGTAGGTATACTTAATGTTATACAATGGTCAATTACAATTAATTCGTCCTTTCATTGAGACGTTAGCGGTGCACTTTCCCGTTACTCAAATCTTACTCATAATTCAATGTAACGCGTAGATACACACACAAATAATTAGATTTTTTGAAACCCAGTTTAGAATATTTTCTCTACTTCTTCTGGTTATGCCTATGAGAGAAAATCACATTTCACCTAAGGAACGATCAGGAAGGGAACCGAAACGGTGATGAACATTTTTTGACACCAATATTTGCTAGAGGTTGTCAATTAAAATAACTTGTTGGGCCTCTTTGCCTATACGTAAGCCTAATGCCTCAATTCATTTACCTTGGTACATTGTATTTCCGACCATTATGTGGAATGACTGCTTTTAAATTTCTACGTATGCCTTTCCTTGAAATCATGAATCAAAAAAGCATTTGAATTACATCAAATGTATATCATTTTTAATATTTATCCAGGTTTTTGTTGTTAGTCTGATAAAAATAAGGTTCATACTTACACTTACGGAAAGTTATAAGCAAATATTTTCCCCAATACTTAAATTGTGAAAAGTAATAGATATGAAAGTTTAGAGTAAAGATCGAAGGTAATAAATTTAAGCAGAAGTTAGTACTCATATCGCATGAGGATCTGGTTTTGTGACAAAAATATTAACTTTTTACTTTCGAAGACATCATTAATGAATAAATTTTTCTGTTTTTATTCAATTATATTAATTACATTGCTTGGTGTTAGTTAATAATTTGGATATAGTCCAAATACTCGAATTTATTCGTTTATTTTGAAAAACTATAATCATATATGTTTATTATTATGTTATACATTTTTATTATATATACCTACTCAATCCTCAAAATATCTCTGGCTCTATTCAAATTAATTTTCAAAACACCTAACAAGTTAAGAGGTGAGAAAATAATTAAAACTTCTATGTTATACTATTATCAATTGCCCATTGAACCTAATTACAAAAATTCAGCATTAAATAAAACAAAAAATATTAACATTGTGCTCATTTCCTTTAGTGAATACTTTCCATTAAGTGAATCTAGCCGTAGCTAACACATTATACTAGAAATAATGTCTATTATTGGTAGACACCTTTAGATGAAAGTAAATATACCCATTGTAAGCAGGTAACTATCAAAATTTTAATAAATAATATTTCCTCAAATAATTTGAAGTTGAAAACTACATGGACTTTTTTTGGTAGGTATGGGTTTAAAAGTTTTTTCTTACTTTTATGATGTATATTATTTTTCTTTAGCGACTCATTTACTACTATTTGGATGAATTAAAACTGAAGGTAGCTAAAAAAGAATTATTTAGTCACTAGGATGGAGATATTCTGAATAATTACTTTTTCACAAATGAGCTATTACCTACTAATATAATCAAGTTTTGAAGCGTAATTAACAATTACTGAGGAAGCTCTTTCCCAACTGAATCCCATAATGGACACTAGTGACAACTTATTTAGGTGTGCACCTATATTTTAGCATCAGGTATTGTACTAAGTAAAACCTGTAGACCTTTTACAATAGGAGTCCATTTACTTCTATTAAACAATATAAGTATACCCAAAGAGAAAAAAACTGGAATGTATCTCGAAATCTTTGCATTTTTATTTAGGTACTTTTGTGTAGTTCAATCATTCAATATTGCTTTGTCTGCCTAAATCATTATACTGAATACATATTAACCTTAGATTTTAGTAAAGCCATCCATTTCGTTTAAGAAAAATACTTTGACGGAACCAACTAATTAAATACTAAAGGGTACTCCATATTTTGTTTAAAAAAATCAGTACCTTACTGCCTATAGTAGCAGTTGATTCATCGTCAGTTTTTAGACAAATGAAAATTCAAGCACAGAAAAACCTCATACGGTTATTTCCTCCTAAAGCATCAAGTCTCCCTTAGATTATGAGCAATTGCATTACGGCTCACTGGCTTAACACCCCCGACGATCGCGCTCTGCAATGGCGGCGTCTTGGGCGATTCCCTACGGGGCCGCTCAGAAGCCGTGTCGCTGGTGTGCCCTTAAGGCCTCCCGAATTTTTTTCGCTGTCTTACATTTCATCCTTTTAGGAAAATTCATTGCTGTAGACAAGTCTAAAAGATGAGATATAATAGGGTCAGTCGTGATGCTTGCCGTCAATTCCTACATTTTTAAAAGCTTTAGGGGTTTGAGTATTTTTGAACTTTTTATCTCTTTTTACGAAAACCTTTAAATACCCACAGAAAATTGCGATTGCGGATGGTTATAGAGATAAATAAGTACCTAGAAAACCCTAATTGATTCCATAGGTATGTCTTGTAATTTGATATTATTTAGCCATTATCTTTTCTTCTTCTCTTTAAAGTAGAAAGTAAAGTAAAGTAAAAGTAAACTTTAAAGTAGATTCTATTTAAAGCAGAAAAATATAAACCGAGAATTTTGGCACTGCTCTGAACCAATACCCAATCCAAATTACAATCATAAACCTCACTGTTTTTACCTCTTGTATTATTTTGATTAAACCGATTCATTGCTGAATAATTTTCAATTTTTTTTAGCTTTCGTCGTTAGAGTCGTTATTATCACGACCAAAAACTACATTTATTTCTCTTGTACCAACCATGACTTCTATGTGTTTTTGTATTGGTATAGATACCTATGCTGTACCGGTGTAGGTATACACGTATTAATGAGAGATATTTTCACACATTTCGCTTGCGAAAGGATTCGGTCAGTATGGGCAAACAGTAGTTAAATACCAAATAGAGAGGGAGACTTTTGACATTCATTCATTCATTCGACACCCCACCTGTCAGTGGCAGTGAAAACGCTGTTTATGCCTGATCAACGGCCGATCAATTTTGAGCGGTGGGAAAGTAAATGCTTGAACTGCAATCGTTGTAACCCTCTCAAGGAAAGGAGTGGGAGCTGGGCGGTTGTGAGGGTGGGGCTGGCTCTTTTGCGAGGATGAAGAGGATTTGAGGAAACGAAGTTAAAGGAGTCGATTTGGTACATGGGGAGGCGGCGTCCCTTTGTTTGATGCGTGAATGGAGCCCGTTCGATGGTGCGCGAGTAATGACCAATCCTCCCCCGCACCCATCCCAAAAAACTCAGTCCATTCTCCAAATCGTCAACTGCCGACAGTCCGTTTGATACCCTCCCTCTCCTTCTTCCCACCCATGCTCCCTCCTTCCTCCCGATCCCAAACCACTCATTGCCACCCAGGCCCACTACGCCCCTCCACACACTCTATAATGCCTACACCTCCACTCATACACTCCTCCTTTCGGAAAAAAATCCACTTTACTGCCATCCCGATGGCCGTCCAACTGCCGTAATGACGCCACTAAACATTTTGTCCCCCTTTAAAATTGATCGCAGAATCTTTTTGAGGGGCCGTTTATTTTAGTGTAATTTTACGTCCGAGATCATCATGACCCTAACACGCTTTTCCTTTGTCTTTGTTTATTATTCTTTTGTTTTTTTCCATTTCCTATCTTCGATGGGGTGGTGAACGGTAAGGTTTGCCTTTGCACGCACGCACGCGTTCAAATTTTAGGGTGATGGGTTTGATATCGTTATTTTGTCGGACCCATTCTAAAGTTTACTGTAGTCCATGAAAATCAATGGACGTAAATATGCTATGAGAAACCGATCTATTTCTTAGAATATTTTCAATTTTCAATTTTTTTTAACACTTTAGTACGCTTAAAATTATTTTTATATTTTTTTTGTTTTCAATCGTTTAGAAACAAGCCAGAACTTTTTAAAATAATAACATTAAGCCTGTAGTGAGAACATTGAAATAGGTGAATTATATTTGTGATTAAATCTTAGGTTATTTATTTTTTTTAAATGCTTTATAATTATACTAATTTTTTATATTTTATTTATAAAATTATTCACACGAATATATGTACCAGCTCATTATTTGGTAAATTAATAATATTATGTAACGTCCAAAAAAATGGTCGTAATTATTAAAACCAACATTTGTTTACAATCAGTACAGGTTTTTTACTGCTACTTTGTTGTTTTACCAGGATATAAAAAAACATTATTACACAATCGATGGAAATGCTTTGATAAGGATATTTGTAATAAGGTGATGTAATAAGGATAAGGTTTTTATTCAGGACAAATTTAGAAATTATGCAATTCTAGCGCCAAACAATTTCCTTGTGATGAATAGCAAATTTTTAGTCTTATTCATACCTAGGTAAAAGGTTTAGAATGCAATGAGGAAATTATCATAAAAGATTTTGTCCCGTCAAGAATCCATTTTGAAAAAAATTGGTAGACTACCTAATAATTAGGCATTTCTATTCTTAGTAATTATTTTTGCATAATATTTGAATGACCATACTGAAATTTCGGAGTGTGTTATATGAAAATTCTAAAGAGTAGGCATATATAGAAAGAGGGGTAAAAATTGCAGTGATTTCAAAAATATTATTTAGAGGCGGTTCAAAGGATCCGACGGGTAATTGAGGATATGACGTGTTTCCTATAAAGTAGGCCTATGATCGTGGATCGGATTGTAAAGATATTATACGGTTGATTTGACGCAGTCAACTAGTCAATACGATTCAGCGATATCTTTGGGTCTCCTTTTTCCCTCACCCTCCTTCCTATTCCCCCAATCCTCTTCCTTTGATCCAATACTTTGTGTGCGATCTCTAGAGGCAGGTATGGTGAGACTGGATAGAGGGAACCCTTCTTCCACTGCTCGGCCGAAACTCTTTTCATGATATTATTGCAAGTGGTCGATGTTTTTGGATGACACTTCGATGACTTCGAGACTTTTATAATCTTCCAAAATTCTGCTTTTTTTTAATCAAGTTGAAAATTTCTTTTAATATGTAGGCTTTAAAAAGGCGACCAGCTATTTATAAAACATTGATCGGACATAGTACCTAATTGGAAAAAAATTGAGGGCTTTGCATCGATTTCTCCATATTCGTTTTCCAAATTATTTTTTTGGATATTTTAGTCTCGCCTCCAGCTCTTTGGTCTTTGTGGATTGTATAAAGGGATGTGGTTGTATACATTTCTTGGGACTGGAAAAATAATCTTAGGTATTGGTAGTTTAATTGAATTTTACTAATTTCTTCGTAACTACTAGTTCATAGGAAGAGTTCATTTGCAGCTGCGTAAAAATGGGTTTTGAGGGTGTTGACTTTATATAGGTTGGTACCGTAACATTATATACGTGGCTCAATAATGAAAGAAATTTGAAAAGATATTTAAAACTTATTTGCACGAACTAAATTTGGTTTGAAAACATTAGTTAAAATCTTTGTTCATATTTGGAATATATTGAGGTTTTTTTTAAAAATAACGTATTTCGTGTTAATATTAGAATAGGGTAAATTTAAACTTTGAGACGCAAATGATTTTTAGGATATATTTTGACTTCGAGATAACTAGCAACGAAATACAACGAAAATAAAATACTGGGTCTTTTCTGTGAAAAATAAGTACCTACTTACTGCTTAATCAATAGATTTATTCACAACTGAGTGTGTTCTCTGTAAGAAAAATTTTTCTCCAGAATTTCAACTATGAATACATAAATTAAAAATTGTCGTTCCCAGTAAATGAATTTTTCTTGGAAATATTTCCTTCCTTCCGTGAACATTGAGGCAGACGAGATTTTCATCGAGGGTCGCTCCGGCATAGTGGCCGGGCCACACAACAAGAGATGGCCGCCCTGAAGAAAGCCGCTCATTCGGCGCGCAGCGTGCTCAGGAACTCTGCTTAGGAAACGGGTAGCCTTTGATATTTGCGTCGATGTAATATTTTGATGCACTACATTTTGTTATATTATAAATATTATTTATAGTAAATGAGCTTAAAACTCTTCGTATTTTCTCAGGGAAAAATTTGATTGCATAGCATAAAACCGTTTAGTTTTCTTCCAATGGTAACTATTTGTTTTTTCCCAATTCGGAAAAGGAATGTTACTTTTAACTAAAGTTTATGTAGGTACGACAAATGCGAAAAATTTGTACATTATATACCTATTATTGTAGTTTATGAAAGGACTTACCAACCCATTTAAGACATTTAAAATATACCATCAAACTTACTTCTCTTATAAAAATTAAAATTTTCCATACTTCTGGTAAAATTAAGTACCTCGTTTTAGCCAATTTACAATTAGGTATTTGGCGAAATTTATGTATCTAATCTAGCATTCATCTTAATGCCAGAACACTCTTTTAGTTTTTCGTATTTAATTTATAATTTTACTTGATCTGAACTGATATTCACTAGTGTTTAACGTTAGTGATAACTTTTGATCACATACTTGAAGTTGTTTATTCAATTCTCCAAATATGATAAAAATTCAAACCATTAATAGAAAAATCGGTGGTCGTTAGATGTGAGCACACCTACCATTATTTTAAAAAGGAATGGTTGTGGTTTGTTGTAGTTCCCTAAGTATGTGGCATTGATGTAGGTGTAATCAACTTCGCATAGATATTTTCAAAATATTCTAGAAGTGAAAAGACATGGTAGGCGACCTAGGCAAGTGGTTAGTGGTCGTTCAAGTACTGAACGGAGGGTCCCGGGTGATGATGTGTACAACCCCAAGTGGTACCTACATTTTCTCGTAACTATAACTAAATGGAAAACTGCCTTAGGACAGGGAATTGGTTCGGGTTGAGCTACATCCTAACTTATCAAAATCAGTCTTATAGTTTATTACCTTAATGTTGATGATAAAAAGATAACTTGGTATGTACCATTACTTTCTTGAAAGCATTCTATAACTACTTGACATTTTCAAATAATAACTCAGAAGAAAAATTGAATCGTAACTAGTGTTAGACTAATGAATGTGGTCATCTAACTCATCTCATAATATTATCAAACTCCCTATTATATTTTAATCATTTCAATCACCTAACAAAAATCTTAAATCCTTTTCTAGTTTATCAAATGATCGAAAACCCCGAATATATGATGTGCGATGGAGTCATTCATTCAGTCGTAAAACATCAAATTTAATAAATAATTAAGAATTTAGACCCAAAAAAATATAGGTATTTAGTAAAAATGTTTTTCGCGTAGTCATTTATTAACTTGTAAAACAAAAATGAAAGTTCCCAAAACTCTCCACTCACTCCGTTGTATTTGACACGACATCGGATTTGGCTCGGCAAATAGCACGGCAAAATTGAAAATAAAAACCAAGGCGATGGGATGGAAGTGATTTGTGACGTGACAACTACAGGAGTTTAAGGTTTTCTGATCTATTTATCATACCTTCTTTAGTTTTGTCTACTTCTAGGTAAGGGACGGCGATGTGGCATGCGCAACTTCTCACTTTTCAGTGCACAGAACCAACGAATGTGAAAAAAACTTCCCAACCCGAAAATACGCCTCTACCATTTTAAATGAATCTAATACTTAGTCTAAAGTAATAAAATCTGACAATTTACATAAAGACGACTACGTATTAATGTCTTACCTAATGGTCGAAAAGGCAAATACACCGAAGATAATTAATTGATAAGTTTACTCACATCATATTTATCATTTAGAATAAAATGCTGATAAATATTTAAAAATACCAAGGGGTCACTAAACTAATAGGTACGTATTAGGTCAGTGCGAATTCATGATAATGTTATTACACTCATTTAATACTTACAAAACTGTGATCATTAATGAATATTTAATATCGTGTTGCAAAATATTATTTCTCTACTTTGTTGAATTTTCCCCAAAAATTAGGTAAAATTCAAGAAATTCTGAAGCCTTGTGCCAAACCGAGTAGGCATCCAAATACTTACCCTCTTAATGAAATATAGAAGATTTTATGAATCATATCTTATGAAAATCTTATACCTATCTATTAAAGTGTTACATCTTTATATCGAGTGAAAAATAGAGGATTTAAATTCCTCACTTAATAATTCTTGAGTGAAATAAGCCTTCCTAAGGGTTTCCTAAGTAAGTGGTTAGTACTAGTTTACCATTTTCCATCTTCTATGAATGTCTCTCTGGTTTCTTTACACGCTTCAAAAAATCCAAGTATTATTTTTTAATGTCGATAGGTACCTAATGTGGTTTGACTCCCTTTACTTGATTATGTCTAAGACCATGAGGTTTCATATATTTTCTGGTTTTTAAATAAATTCTATAATCCCTCCTTTTTTTAATCTTATTGTCCATAAACAATTTTGACAAGTAGATTTGACGATGAGAAAAGGCATAGGTAGGGGCATAAATCGTATTTCAAGTGCGTTCACAATCTAGTTCTATTTCAAAATTCTTTTCACCAAAGCCCATTTAACACGTTGAGAATATATTCTCGAAATTTCACACTCATAAAATCTGGCTTTCATCCATTTAATTATTTCTCATTTTATCAATTCGACCATTAGCGTTTTAGTTTGCTAGGTAATTAATTTTATTCCAAATTATGAAATGTTAATACAATGTAAAAGCCTTAAATTATATTTTGTTTACTGACACTCGATATTTTTAGAAATATTAGGAATTCCAAATGAGTTTATCAAAATATTAGGCACTGGATAAGTAGCGCATCTTTCCATTTTTCGTGTTTTTCCACGGTTTGCAATGAAAGTTTTTTTCCTTACTTACTCCTTATGAATTCACAGCAAATTCAAATAAATATCTACATGCATGCAGCAAAATGATATAATTATTATTATTTAATGGTAAGAAGTATTTTATGGTACTTAAACATTTACTATTCACTTACCCACTACTTATCTGCCTTGTGTAAATTCTGTCATGTAATAATTTCCCTTCAAACGTGGAGGAATATCTATTTCGATTATTTTAATATCAATAGGACACTTACCAATGCCGCTCCTTCATTGGAGATACTTATATTTTCTGTATACTGCAACGGGTGAACAAGAACCCCCTTCTTTCAACGTAGCATCAATTTTAGCCACTTGGTCCATCCGTCGTAGGTATATTTTATTTGTTTTAAACTTCTAGCTGCCTGAAATTGCATAACTGTTAAAGTTTGCATGATTATATAATATTATTACCAGAATAAGAACTTCAGAAACTATTTATTAAGAATTATATACAACTATAAAAATATGTACTTAATTTTAAATAAATTATTTATTATATTCTAACTCATACCTAGAATATACCTATTAATATTGATTAGGGATAATGCCGATCCGGTTGCCGTAGGGAATGTTAAGACACGAGGCATAAATTGTACTGATTGTTATTTTCATTAGTAGTTATTCCGCATTCTTTGACAAACGGGATGCTCAAAGTGCCAAACGTGTTTCCTGGTGTTACACTCATGAATTAAGTGACAGAAAAAAGATCCCGTCCATCAATTCGTTCGTCAGCCTATCTTACCGTCGCGGTTTCCTCTACCAATTTAAATAGAGAAATAGACGTTGTCACAGATAGTTTTAAGAATTCCTTCTCTCCTCGAACCAATGGTGGCCACAATGACACCAATAATGGGAAAACAACAGATCCAATAAGCAAATATTAGTTGATATTATATCATTCCTCAACAATAGGTTACTATGAAATGTTGGTGTCCTCAATACCCCCTGGCACATGCCTTGCAAGTGACTTGTAGGGTGTCCTGTGATGAGGTAAATTATAGGTACACTTATGCTAAGGAATGGTTGTATTTTCCATGATAAATTGATTGTATTGTTATTTTTCTTGCCTTAGATAAACTTTGGGAATTTTATTCTTTAGCGATTAAGAACAATATATATAAATAATCAATTTTAATGTCGGTAAATTTTAATGTGTGTTGTTAAAATAAATTTAATAAAAGTATAGTAAGCTCAATACATTAAATATAAATCTTTATCTTTACAGACTGGATGAGTCCCTTCGACAGAGTCGTCTGCGGTAAGTTCAGCATTTATTTAATTCATTCTTAAGAATAATTGTTTTAAAGGCGCATGTTTCGCTAGACATTGGCTTAAATGAGTTACGAAGGTTTATAAGTTTGGAAGTACCATTTCTTGCTTTAAAAGTAAGCAATAGGTACAATTGAAAGATTCTGAGGTGGCATTGACTAAATCAAATAATATGGACAATTTAAAATGCATGCAGCAATTATGAAAAGTAAAAATATTTCATAGGTACTTTGAATGACTATATTGTGCTTTGTAAATGACTTCTTAACTTTCTTTTTGTTCAAAAACAATTTTTAGTGATAATATCATCCATGACAACTTCAATTTCACATCTGTAATTGCTTATGCGTTAATTTGAGAAATTAAAAGTGAAATGAAAACCTAAAAGTAAAAGGTGTGAACAGACTAAGTTAATTTATGTGATTTTTATTATTAATGTCGGATTTTCTTTTTTTTAATGCCAATTGCTCTACTTCACCTATGCATTTGGAGGTTTCGTGTAACCCCTCTGTAATATTTCATATTTTAGGCACTTAAGTGAAGGTCTCACAGTCGCAGTTGCACCTTTTGTAGTTGCGTATTCAAGCAGTAATCCTTCCAAAGAAAATACGTTCAACAAATGAATTATAGTCAGCTCTTTATGTTAGGTTGAACGCTAATGAAAATTATTTACAACAATTTTCAAATGATTAAATACAATTAGGAATCGCGATTTAAGAAGCTTAACGAAATCTCTTTGCATTCTGAGGCATTTTAGATTTTATTCAGAATCTTGTTAACGCTGCACAAGCGATGACTATGAATAATATATATGTATATATATATATATATATATA
>LYUA01000086.1:585342-598419 GCA_002093875.1 Calopteryx splendens | reverse complement strand
GGGGGGGCGTTGCAGCCGCGTCTACATTCCTCCCGTCCCGTGTCTACCCGCGGTTGTCCACCCCCCCTCACCCCCACGACCCACTTCTCCCTCTCGTGACGACAAATAAAAAAACATAAATGCCTTCCCGCGACGCAGCCCTTCACTCCCCCTCCTCTGTTGTGCCCTCCCTATCCACTCCACCATACTTCTTCCATCCCTCATCCCTACTCCCTCTTATTTCCCCCTCCATCTCACGTTCAAACTGCCTCTATTTTCATTTTTTTCCCTCCCCTCAGACCTCCCCATCCACCCGTAAATACGTCGCCCTATTCATCTGGGTACCTACTCCTCTTACACCGCCCTCCACCTCGCCCGCCCTTCCCCTCTCTCCACCGTGCCCTCAAACTGCGCTATTCCGCCACCCCACTCTTTCCGAACCCCCCACCCTCAACCCACCACGCCTTAGCTTCCGTCCTCCTCAAACTTTTTGGAGCTCAACACTTTATACCTTAAGGCGTGGCGGCTTGCCGGTGACGATGTCACGCTATCACACGCTACACTTTTTATCGTATTTTCGTATGGGAATCGAGGACAACAAAGATGTGATATAGGGAAATTTATAGTGAATCACTTAGTGGTAAATTGGTCGTACTTAATCTTTATTATTCACTAGGGGAATTCACATTATGTTATGTTGTGTTTCATAAGTAAGCGTCATTTTGACGGACAATTCAATATTATTGGGAGAAATAAGATCATGGGAAAAGCCAGCAAACAGCTAAACCTCATCCCGCAAGTTCCGTATTTTCAAAGTAAGTAGGTGTAAACAAAAGAGGACATTTCCCAATTGATATTCCAATTTTCGTTTCCTATTGAAGATATTGCATACATGTATCTGAAGGCAAACGTTTACGCGTGATTGTCTTCCGTAATAGCACACTCAAAGATACATAAGTGCGGGTAACGAGTTTTAGTTTTAATAAGTGCAAGATAGTGCAACTTGTTTCAGCTTTCAGACTTTGTAAACAGTAATCCGTGGTTTGTTGTGTTATTATAGTAGAGGTTTTTCCGCATTACATAAGAGTTACACCAAAAAATGCGTGAAATGTTTGGAATTATATTTGAATGATTTTTATCCTACGGGCAGAGAGCTGGACTACAAACCGGAGGGCCCGGGTTTTACTCCGGGTGACGCCTCTGGGCACCCTCAGCTTCACGCAAGTTGTGATTTTTTTGGGTACCAGGTCTTCCTTGGAAACCGCAGACGGTAGATGGAAAAGAACTATCCCTCCTACCCTGATACCTATTTCACCCGCCGATGGGCTTCACATTAGATGGGTTCTATCCTCACCCTTAAAACCAACTTTCGGGTTGATTACTCTAGTTTTTTTATCCTAGCACTGATATTAGTTGAGTTACTGGTTAATTTTAGTCGTAGGTAGTTATTAAAAACTACCAAATAAATTCAAATCAATCTCTTCTACTCGCCAATATCACGCTACTCGGTTTCTCTCACTATTATAGTCACAGTATGTGAACGCACGATCTTGCTCTTTGTCTCCCATCCACAGTTAGATTTATGACAACGCGCCTGGAAGGCTGAAGGGAGATACGCTCCGCGAGGGCGTTGGAGGATGCAGGGGGTCAAAACACTGAACACTAATTCTTCTTATTTTGGCTCGAAGGTAATGAACCCTCGGCAGGCGAATACTGGCATGAAAATGCGCGTTTCCAAGAGAATACCTATAGGACTAGTAGGTAAGTGTTTACCGATGGAATACCACTTGCCTATGACTTAGGTCTTAGACGCAGATAAGTGTGTACTTAAATGTGTCTTAAGTATTAGGATGACCAAATGAAAAATCCAATTTTGCCTGGCGTTTTAAAGAAATCGAGTTAAGATATTTTTAAATAAGCACTGTCACCATGGTGTATACCTATTTGTTTCAAAATGTTAGAAAAGCTCTTGAAAACTATTTTTAAAACGCTGTTTTTTGTACTTTTCAATACTACCTTGGTATTTGATATCTAACTGAAGATATGATAAAAATTTGGTACGCATATTTCGTAACTAAAAGAACACGGTCAAGTCAGTTATGTTTTCTCTTCATATTAGGTATCCTTGTATAAAGATCTTTAAGCATCAAGAAATGTTTTTTCTATACTAATTGGATTTACAGCTACCATAAATGACAGTTTTCGGTGTAAGAAGAAACCTACTCGACTAAAATGTGTGTATGACTTAGACGCCCATTTTGGTTTTGATTAATAGATCGAATTATGAAAACAACGCCCCGTTGACCGGTTGTGAGATATGACGATGATCATTTGCAGGATCACGACGATGCCGTTCGCGAAAATGACTTGCCCAGGGCCGCGGGGGACAGAGGAATAGGGATGGGGGTTGCAGGGTTTCCGACGAGAAACAATTTGTTGAGGCTGCCCAAAATGCGTGGGTGTGCTCGTGAAAGTGGGCGGGCGGTAGATGCCCAGGGGCAGCGAAAGTGAGGGGGTGGGAAAGGCGGAAAAGGTCGAGGGGAAGTACGCTTTAGACATGGGGAAAAAAGGTAAAAGGAAAAGATAGGAGAAATCCTCATAAATTAGATTTTAACATACAATTTACTAGGGGCGTGTGTATGTAAGAGGGATAGATGGAAGGGAGGGAAAATATATGTAGGTATAACGGGAACGAGTAGGAACGAGAAATGTTGTGCAGAGTGAGGGAGTGAGGAAATTGGATAGGGCGGAGATAGTGGCTGGAGTGGCACCAGCGGGAGTCCACGTCGGACGGGGGATGTGGGAGGAGTGAAGGGCGGTCGACGGGAGAGGAGGGAAGGGCGAAGGCATGCAAATTAGTGCCGGTGAAGGGCTGTGGAAGGGATATACCTACTCCAAGGTAAGATAGGCAAGAGGAATAGCAGGAGAAAGGGAAAAGGCAATGGGAAAGGGGGGGGAGATGATTGTGGATCAGATTCTGAAACGGAGGTAGTATTAAGGTAGGAGGGTGAAATGGCCTAAACTATCATTTTTGATACTCACACTTGGTTTACAATGAAGCAATCATAGTTTTACTATGAAGAAGGCAAAAGATATTATGTAGAACTGATGCCCAAAATGTTTAACATTAAATTTGTGAAGCAACAGTGAGTAACACAAGGATATAGGTTGATTTGAAATTAGTATAAATAGGTATATAAAATCTGAATTTCTAATTCCTGCTATTTAAAGACCTAAATATTAGTGTTTGAAGCTTACTTAATTTGTATAATCGTTCTGCATTTGAGTATTTATAATGTGGCAGCTAAGTAGTTCATTCTATTCATAATCGCTTTATGGTAGGATAGTTTAGTTGGTTTCCTGTCACCATAATTTCTTAATTTGAGCCCATTATTTCATCAATTATACGCTCGTCGCATGAAGACATACACCATTTCTGACGCTTGTAGATGTATAGGCGTTGGTTAGAATTCATCTTGTACTTTACCTCTAATCTATCTAAAATATTGATACAACCAGCATTATTCATTCACTAAGCTGTTAGTAACGTTGGAACACGCAATCCGTATCTCCATATAAATGGAAAGTATCTCCTCGTTACGATAAAGTAGAACCTTTTAAATTGAGTCTAGCGGTATGCAATATAAAAATGTTTTCAAATAGTGAGGAGGATGAATCTAGATCGTTTTAACTCCAGAGAAAGATAGGGAAAATAAGGTGCCATTAGGGAAGACAAATGGAGTGATAGACTAGATTTGGTAGGGCTAGAAATGATGTTAACGAAGGAAATTCGAAGGTGGAAAAAGTATAAGAAGGGACCTTTAAGTTGACGGCTGTCAAAGAAGGTAAATAGGTATGGAGTAAGAGAGGCAGGAAAATAATAGACATTTTGCACTTTATGAAGGCAGGTGGAGAGTTTACGGAGCTAAAATAGTAAGTACCTAAATGGTGTGCGTTGAAAGGTCTTTACGTTTTACAAATGTGTTTAACAAGTCCATGAACATGATAAATACCTATGAGTTTTTAGTTAGTATTGTCATAGGGTGTCGTCGTTTTAGGGGTCCATTCAAAGATGCTTAGATAGGTATTTAAGGACGTGGAAAAAACTCTTTATCCTGTTTAAATGCAGTTTTTTACATAATTCTAGTGTTGAACTAAGTAATGTTTTGCCATGAGAAAAATAAAATGTACCTTTGGATTATATTATGCCATTACAATGTGTACTGTCTTAGTATCCATTTAAGTTTTCGAAGAAACGGAAACAAAGCATTGAGTTTAGAGTAACTATGTACTGAATGAGTTTTGCGAATGCAAATAAACTCAGGTTTTTTCTATCTCTAGAAAAGTATTTAGAATTTTGAAAAATCCACAGTTATCTAATTCGTCCTACTCTTGATAAATATTTTTTAATATATTGAATTGAAACCTGAGGGCCAATCTATGAAAATATTTAACCCAGGCAGAAATGTTATCTTTCGCTGAATAGGTATACGAAATAATAATGTTTCTTTTTTGGGTTAACGGAAGTTGAAATACGGATCGGTTAGACCGCCTTCATTAATAATATTATTATATTTTAAAAGATACATTATTTTTAAGAAAGTAGGATATAAGGAGAAATAAATATGAAAGTGACCTTCAAGCATCACAACAAGGAAAAGTAAGTCAGAATTAATTTATCTGAAAATAGTGAGAATTAATGGTTCATCAAAAACCCTGACGAATGACCAAATGAACAAAGAAACCTGAAAAAATGGAATAAAATGTGAAAAAATCGAATGGTAGTTGACGTGGAGATAAGAAATGCAAATCCCATTTGAACAGAGAAACAGTCATAGACGCTGATTCAACGGC
Source organism: Calopteryx splendens (assembly GCA_002093875.1). Taxonomy (NCBI): domain Eukaryota; kingdom Metazoa; phylum Arthropoda; class Insecta; order Odonata; family Calopterygidae; genus Calopteryx; species Calopteryx splendens. The sequence goes on along the minus strand of LYUA01000086.1, from coordinate 593,586 downwards.
TGGCAATAAATATATTTGCTCCGTGCAGCGTCTTATCTCAGAATAGTTTGCACGCGAAAAAAGCCAAGACTTAGGTCATATTAAAATGCCGCAGACCGACAATGTGGTTGGATGGAGAAACAATAGAAGACTCGTTCTTGTTTCAAGAAAATTTTATTAGCTATCTACTAATCAAAACCTATTCATGATTGAAAACTTTTTTTGACCATTCTTTGAAAATAATTTATGCTTTCCATAAGTAAAGGCAGGTATGTGGTGATTAAAAAAGTTTGATAGGCAGCATACCATACTTGAAAGTAAGCGTTACTCATCGCCCGTTATTTCAATCAATACAGGTATTTATGTAAATGCAGGTTGCATAGGATGCAGGTGTACCTATACCTCCCTACTAAGGTACTAATAAAATCAATGTTTAATGGCAAGCTGTAATTTATTAGTTTGCAAAAAAACTAATTATTTTGCTCATAAATTTAGCTGCATCAACACGTGGAATTGAGAAACAGCATATTAGTCTATGTTAAACTATAACTTCAAAAATATATATTCGGTGGTTTAGCTTCTCCATTGCAAGCGTTTTCTATCTTTCATATTTATTTCCTGGAGAGTAGTTTTGTAGCTTATGTTTCAAAGCTCTTTATTGTAACGCTGCAATATTACCTAATAGGTTTTTCGCATTATTTTATTGACAATGCGTAATATAATGTACGTATAACGCATATAATAACCTTTAGGTTAAGCCATTTGTGACCAAACGTTTTTGAAGGACCACTGACTTCAAAATATATATGATATATTTGTACACCTATTTCATGAATACTATTATGAGGCATTTTAGTAAGGCGCTTAATAGGTGGGTATTATTAATATGAATCACAGTGAAATACCATGTTAGGGTCATGTTAATTTTCATATTTCCATAAACACATTTCAAAGACAAACAGCAGCATATATTATTTTTATATTCAATATTTTTCGCAGTGATCGTGTTCATAGCGTTTCTCCTGAAGGAGAATGGTTTAATTTTTTCAATCGATCCTTTGATTTTGGAGGAGTAAACCTTAGAAAGAAGGTAGACCCCTAACGATTTGTGGAAGTGTTTGAGAAGAATGACAGCAGTAAGGGTGGGAGATGGCCTGCCCATTGCCCTGCGTCGTATCGCGTCTTGATATTATTATCACTATTGGGATCATAATCGCCGGGATTACTCCGTCACCGTTACGACCGAATCACGCGCGCCAACAATAGCCTGGAAGTATGTGTTTATTGCAGCGCCCTTTCCTGGCAGTTAAGTCGCAGGGAGGAAGTTGAAGGGATGGAGGGAGGAGGACTGAAGGGTGGGACTAGGGAGGTGAAGGACGGCACCAGTGGCCCCCCGTGCCAAATCCCGTGAATGATAGAAAACCCGGGAGGAGTGGGTTGGCTGCCTGGCCCCTCACCGGACCTTCGGCATGGTTTCGGGGGTTGTGGGCTGGTGTGTTCGAGAGGGGGTGGAGGGCGGTGAGGGAGAGGGGTGAGGGGTTAATATACGAGGTGGATGCATAAAAGGCGAAAAGGGAGGGTTGGCTGGTGGACAAGGTGGTGGGAGTGTTGGGGGGAAGAGGCTGGAAGTTCACAGTGGGGTGCGTCCGAAGTAGGCGGGGGCTTGGAGTGGATCCGTCCGCAGTCACAGCCATAACTATACGGCCGCGTCGTAAAAATCTCTGCTCCACTCATCCCGCCCTCCATCCCCCTGCCACACCAGTATACCCCACACCACATCGCAAATCCGCACTCACGCGCACACAAACACACACTGGAACACACGCACACACACGGACACGCTCGGGAACTGCTTCCTCCTCGATCGGAGCTCTCTCATTTCCCTCCCGGCGATCTCCCCAGGTCTATATAATCCCTGCTCCTCTTCCTCCCCTCATCTTTCCTCTATCCTCCTCCTTCCCTTCCCTTTGGAAGCTTCCCTTCGCCCACATTTCACTCCCACGCACAAACACATCTGTACTCCTCTCCCGCGGGCATTCCCCTCCACACTACTTCCCCCGTCATTTGGTTTTTTCATTCTTTCCCTGCGGCTTGCCACAGTCAAACGGCCACCGGCACAACAAACACCTCCCGAAACAACTCAAGTAGTCGAAAATGCCCTCCGAGAATGCGATAACTCGGAAACCGTTGGCTCGCTCCGTTGACCATAAAAAGAGGATAGTCAGGCATTAAATTGGCTCTGATTCGGAGAGGTTAGCGCCCGATTATCTCACAAATATTTTGAAAATTTCCCTCCATTTTACACTTTGACCGCTTACAGTTATCTCGGAAATTGTTTTTATGAGAGATGCGAAACCGGTTTTTTTAGCATGACTGATTTTTGAAGATCAAACGGTCTCCACTGTCGTTTGAAGAGGAGAGTCGCGGGAAGTTTGGGTGGGGGAATTATCATAACTTCCACTCAGAACATCCATATTCATTGATTGTGATCAGAAAGTATCCCCAATTCTTGAGCGCGCAAGTATCATTTTCCCATTTATCACCCCGAGGAACATAAAAACGCCCGAGTACTCCGTATCATGTTTTTCGATTCCTTACATCGTTTGACGATCCGTCAACACGGCCTCTTAATCTCTTCCCCCAATCTCTTCCCTGTGCGTCTCCGTCTCCCTCTGCATCCCATTCCCTCTTTCGCTTTTACGAAACCACTCGTTTTTATATCATTTCTCCCCTCCTTTATTTTTACTGCCCATTTATGAGTTTCCGGGGAGTTCCATTGCGGACTCCTAAAAGAATAGAGGGGATGAACGAAGTATTGGAGTTGACCCTTTGAATCGCGTCAGAAAAATGGAAAGGAAAATAAAGGATCGTTTGCTATAGGGAATTGTCGTTTTATTTAGTGGTCTTTGAAATAGATAAATGAAAGAAAATGAGTTATATTGAGTGTTTTTTTTTAAATGAACACTACCTTTCTACTGGGCATGATTGTGGTAGGTAAATCATAGTAAAGTAACATATGGCATTGAAAAAGGAAAATCCACCATAGAAGCTTGTATGAACAAAATTTCCAAGTGCCTAATCTGCGATTGACTGTTTGAAGCTATACTTTGTATATAATTTAAGTAAATATATATAAAATATCATTTACGTTTTTTTGGTGAAAAACTATTAGTGTCACCATTTCAAAAACTTTCACCAAAAGTAGAATAGAAGAAACGATTATGGTTAATTAGCCACTCAAACAGGAGTGAATTCTCTTCTCTGAGCCAGGCTTTAATTAAATTTCTTCAAATGAACTTGATCCCTTTTAATAAGTAAATATTAGAAATACTACAGTGTTATGTTTTCTGAACCGAATCATCATTTAGAGTGAAAGATTACTCGTTGAACATAGAAATACTCTGAGGAAGACGTGAGTACAGTGAGCATGGAATTGATGGGGAGAGAGTTAGGGCTGAACAGCTCTTGAAGGTGGAAGCATCGCGTGAGGTCCCACGGGGAGTTTGGATGAAAACGAAGGCGGAGGAGTGGAAGAGGTTGGAAAGGGTGAGAGAGCATGAGATGGGAGGGAGGGCTGTCGTGGAGGGACGGCGGTGTAAGAGAGAAGTTAACGATGTGTGGAGAACAATGCTCGGTGGTGCAGGAGGCCGTCTTCATTTCCCAAAAGGGCGCCTACGCGAAGGGTCTCTTTCAGGGATTTTCTGCCTTTGTCCATCCATTTCCTGCCATCCCACACCCCTCACGCTCCCCTCTATATATCATCTTCCAGATATTCTATCCATCCTACATTTACAAATGCGTGTAATTGGATAGGTGAATGAGGAAGATGAGTTTCTTCTTAGGCTGTGTGAGATAAGCACGGAAATAGTGCCGGTTTGTATATCAATCCGTGTTCTCCATTTTCTTCAGCCATCTAGGACTCCCCCTAGCGGTTCAGATTTCTCTCACTCCATGTATGCCTCTCTCCGCCGCAAACTTGATATATTGGTGGCGAAAATTAATCCATAAATATGAGGGAGTGAGTTTAAATTAAGAAACGGGAACGTGAAAGTTTATTGCCTCATTAAAGAGTCCGTGAAGTTTCGAGATACCTTTCGGAGGGGGTATTTGTTTATGCCCACGGATGATTGCGTGGGCTCATATTTTTCAATTTTTCAGATTTAAAAATGTAATAGGACTCACAAGTAAGGCATTTTTTCCATTAGGCGTCACTATATTTAAGCAAATACTAATTTTTGCCACTTACATTTTTCTCAATTTGCTGTCGATCCGACGTGTAAGGACTTTATTTCCGTCCACCATGGCGCGTTAAACATTGCAATGCTCTCTTAGGCAGATACGGAACTCAATTATTTTTCAGCGTCGTAATTATATCGGGCAAAATGTTTTTTAGTTCTTTGTGTCTTCAGGAGCACCATTATTCACGAATCCAATTCTCCCGGTTCCCACAGACGTGCGCACACACACACAGGCACAAACTCACCCACACACCGACAAGAGCCCGACTTTCCGCCTGTGAGTCTTGGGCCATAACTTTCTCTGTCCATCCTTCTCCCCTTCCCTTGCCTCCCTCTTTCCTCTCTCCCCTCCCCCCATTCCCCTGTTTCCCGCCTTGAAAAGCTTTCTCGGGAGAAATACTGCCTCCAAGTGACGTCACTCCCGAGGCTGTGGAAACTACTGTAGTGGATGTGGTTGGAGGCGTAGAGATGTGGAGATGGTGACGGTATTTCCTAAAACATGTGACACAACCATAGTATTACTAGACTTTTTTCATTTTTCAACAACCTATAATTAGATGTAGGCCGAGAGTATTGTCCATCCATTAGGTTGAAAATAAATTTACGAAAACCTGAAGTGTAACATTAGGAGACATTACCCTCGAAAAGCGTTTTTTATGATGCAGTAGATATTAGAAATTAAGAAAATGAGGAATTTTACGGTAATTTGAATACATAATTGGACCATAAAGGACGTTATCGTCGGCATTTGTTTCATCAAATTTATTACCATTCTCAAAATCACTTTTTATTGATTTTAGTTTATCGCGTTTAATGATCCCTATTTTACACTTCAATTTGTGTTTAGAAATGCTATTTGAATTCTATGCTGCCCTTTTCATTAACGTTTTAACATAAATATCAACGCGGTAAAAAGGTTTTTTTTATAATCTGATGTCTCTGTGGGTTGAGCTCAAAAGGCCCCCATATTTTTCATTGTGAAGAATAATTTTCTTATTGAAATTTCAATGCTTGATCACCAATGAATCCCTTAATAATATAGGCAGGCACCTAGTACCTAAGCTTAATCATTTCATTGTTTTTGTAAACTTCTAGCTTTTAATTGGTTGTGGGTAATGGTAAGTAAATATTTATAGGTATTTAAGCATTAAATACAGTCATTCGTGCGTAGTTTACGCTATAATATCCTCATGTATTTTCTAACCCAGTTAGTGTTTCTGTTTACTACCTATGTTTGATTATTTATTGGGTAGGTTATTACTCACAACATGGAAGTGAATCGTGAAAAACAAGAAGAATAAAAGGATGAATTTGAAGTGCATTATTACCTGTCTAAATAGGAAAATTGTGTGTAGGAAAGAGGGATATTAATGGGCTGATAAGCAATTTTCCTAAAATTGTTTCAGTCAAAATTTAATGACATTAAAAGATTGTATGCAATTGTTGTAATATATTGGAGATAAGAAGTAGCCGTGTGCAGCTGAAACTAAAGAATCGCAGAAAAGCAGTCAAAGGAAACATAGTTACATAGATTTTGATACTTAAAAAAGTGACCAACTATTTAATCGTTAAAGTAGCATGAAAATTAACGTAATTGATGTTAAATAAAATTAAGTACTATAGATTATAAAAAATTTCGCCCAATTTTTATGCTCTAATATGCTTGTCAATAGTTGCATAGGTATACTTATTATTTCGGCGAACATGAAGGCGTGCATTATAGTAGACTTCAAAGACAGATAGTAGTAACTTGGTGTTTTGTTTTGCTACTCTGTATCTGAGTATAGAAAACTGTTGATAAGTGGTTTTCGTTTCAAAAAGCGTAAAAATGTGTGTTATAATTGAAGCAGTGCTGAAGTCGTTCAAAGTAACATAAAGTGTTTTCAAAAATTTTAGAACGTATCTGTCTTCATTGACTTAAAACGTTATAATGAATTCAACTGTTACATTTTTGAAACTATTCCTGTTTTTAGAGCAATGATGTAATAACGAATCCAAACTCTTTTCCAAAGAAAAAATTATATTAAGACATTTTAAAACTTTTCACTAGATTCTGTTTGAAGCCAGAGCCTCCTCATGCCTGCAAGAAGATTAAAAATAGTTGTGCAGGAAGAATATAAAGTGGTATTTGGGATACAAGGAATAATTGTGGCTCGTTTTTTAAGGAGAAGTAACTCTGTGCGTATTTAATGAAGAAGGAAATCTACGCGAAAGGATAATTTAAGGGCCTTGAGGGATTATTACGGACGTGATACCATAGCATATGAGAATAGAGAGCTTGGAAGGGAATGAGCTTGAAGAGGGGGTGGATGGAAATGAGTCTCATGGAAAAGAAAAGAGACGAAAGCTCCCTTCAGAAGAAATGGAAGAGAGAGAGAGAGCATGGGTTGTGTGCTTGATCCAATAAAATGATGGGGGGAGAAGGGGTAGTAGAATATGTCTTCCATCGGCTATTTGCCTATCAGCCTTCCTTCCAAATACCCCAAACCCCCTTCCCTCTAGCCTCCTTCCTTCGTGTGTCATCGGCAGTGGGAAAAAGAGGGGATTTAAAAAAACAGATCGCGACCTAGGTGTTAATTAATGTATTTACGTGATCCCGGCAAGATGTGAGGCATTGAATGATGACAGTTTTCTTTTCCCGACCCACCTTGAGTCAGAGGTGGCTGCAACCTCGCGACGAGTGACTACGCACTTGTAAACAGTCCCCGCCTCCAGCCTCGATCAGTAGTGTGTGTATTTGTGCTCTCGCATGCACACACTCTCACACACTTCGTCCATCCCTCTCTCTCTCGCTCTCAGCCCTGCGATCTTTCATTTCTTCTCTTACGTGGCGCGTAATCGCTGGCGGCACCGCTACGCGATTGCCCTACAATAAAATCTTTACGGCCCCCAAATTATCCCTTTACTATCCTGGCACTAAAACTGTTTTAAGGGCGCTGTTATGCTCGGTGGTGACAAGAAGGAGATTTGTCTTTCCAAAAGGCACGAGCGATTTAGAGTGACGGATCTTTCAAGTTCTTTTTTTTGACAACTGAATGCATTGAAGTCCGTTTGATTTACTGTTAACCCTTTCTCTGTCCCTCTCTTTCAGCATTTAAATATTTGCATTCTATTATCGTTGGATTAAATGCTTTCGTTAGTACTTAAGCGTTGATCATCTCTGTTTTATTGGACAAGTAGAAGAAATAGAGGCAGAATTAATTAAATTTGATAAGCATTTTATTACTGACAAAACGGTGTTGTGTGAAAGTTAAAATATCATTAAATAATAGAGAAAATAAATTGTTTATAAATTCATAACGTAATTTTTTAATGAATCCATTCCGGGTTTCAAAATATTATCACTTATAGGTACTAAAATACTTTATCCATCATCGGAGAACTGTAGTTACGGTTTGGATCATTAATATTATTATTACCATTATGATCGGAGTAATTAATCTGGAGGAAGCGAAGTTCATTTTAGTAAAAACGTAATTAAAATTTCTTTGAATGAAAACCGTCAAACTGTAAAGCGGGTGCTCACTTGGACTTGCAGCGGCACGTAATTTTGTGAGGCCATTTCTTTCGCCGTAGCCTCCCTGAGAGGGCATCGCTTTCAGGGGCCCGAGCAGAGAGAGGTCGAGAGTAGAGTTAGGAGAGGAGGTAGAAGGTAGGAGCGGGGAGTTGGAAGTCGGGGTTGACTGGAAGAAGAGAGCGGTTTTAAGTCCGCCCCCCGATCAATACGTTAGCGAGCAGATGCAACGGCCACCCCTCTCTCCCTCCGTCTCACTCCCAAACCCTTCCCCCCCTTCGAGCTCTGGGAGGAAAGAATGGTACGGGGGAGTGAGGAGGGACCGCAGGAAGAGCCGGAGGAGGTTGAGCCGGATGAGGAGTGAGTGGGTGGGTGGGGTGTGGGGCAGGAGGATGGAGGGGAAGGAGAGAAGGCGAGTGGGGAGGAGAGAGCACCCCCTATCATCCCCCCTCTCCGCAACACTCCCCCCCATCACACGGAACAATGGAGATGGCCACGAAGGGAACTTGGGGT
>LYUA01000086.1:573125-584429 GCA_002093875.1 Calopteryx splendens | reverse complement strand
GTGGAGGGATGGAATGGGCGAGGAATCGGAGGTTAGGCCTGCCTGAGAATGCGCGGAAGGGGCAAAGGGGTGGAGCTTAAGGCGCACCATTGTATTGAGCGAACCGGGGAAAAGAGTTTAGGCCTGATAATTACACGGGGATCGAAGATTTAATGGAAAACGTGCAACAATGAAATTTCAGTCATTAGCGCTCCGGTTCGATTTTTACGATTTCTTGAATGGATTGATTAAATCGAGCTGGCCTCTTTCCTCCGGCGAGGATCCCGTCGAGTCCCGATCCTCCCTCCCCTTCCCTCTCTGGTGCACCTTTGAATTTAACTCGCGATGTAATATAGAATTCATAGAGGATATTTAACTGACGTGCATAGTGCTTGTCTTTTATAAACTGCATTTTTGTTTGCGTCGTTAAGAGCCAATGTGCGCGGGTGGGTATCCATGGTTTGGGTGAGTGGTTATCATAAAAGTGCGTAATTGGAAAGTTATATTTATCATAAATGCCCAGGTACACTTATTCAGCTTCCACGAATAAGCATTGATTGCAAAAAATGTATGCGAGTTTATTGAAGAGTGAAATGCGAGTGAACTATTATTCCAACCAAATAACGAAGATTTCTCGTTATGAGCAAGGTGAATAGGTACATGGAGGATACCTATGCTTAAGTTAGGGATTTCTGTGTCATTCATATACATTAAAAAATCACAGGTAGTTGTGCCATTATTTTTCTAATAGTCTAGTTTCCGCTTTCTTCCACTTTTTTGTGAGTTTTTCTGAACCGTAGTCTCGCAAGTTAATTCCCATTTAATTGGATGTACCTAGTTACTAATTTATTCAAATCCAAATACCTATGTTTTAAGTACCTACCTATGATAATAATTTTTCTCGAATCTGGGCTCATATCCTTTATTATTTCAAAAATCAGAGTTCAATGAGTGTAAAATTGGTGTTTCTCGTAGCTATTTATTAAGAGAGGTCAGTAGACCCTATAATATCGTCAAGGTTGTCTGTAGTCATAGTAGGGTAAACGCATGTCCCTTTGATATTGCAAAAGTTTTTAGTAAACAGCCATTTAAATGTATACCGAGAGTATTTTTTATCCATTAGATTGAAAATAAATTTAAGAATACGCGAAGTGTAAGCAACATCAAAAGACGTTACCCACGATAAGCGTTGTTTATGATGCAGTAGGTATTAGAAATTAAGAAAATGAAGAATTTTGCGGAATACGGCAGTAACTGAATAACGCCTTGAAAATGTAAACGACTTGGGATTACAGAAATAATAAAATTATATGTGTGCATACATGTGACTGAATATTAATCAAGATTTTACAGAACACCATAGGCAATTTCATAATAATATGTAAGATACGAAGCACATTATCGCGTAGTTAAATCAAATTACTTTTCTACAATTAGGTAAACTAGTTCTTTCAGTAAATTTTACTCTTCTAATACTTCTGTTTGAGCGGGAATAATGAACATTGTAGAGAAATTCATAGGTACATTTACCAACCTATTACCTAATAACCTTACTATAAGAAAAACAGGCTTTGAGAATTGTAGGGGAGAGAAGTTGGTTCTTGGTGAAACAATTTCATTTCAGTCTCAGAGTCAACTGTAAATCTCCTCTCTTGATGTGATGCATTTGCTCATGATATAGAGCGGAACGTAAATGAGTTTTTTCGCCAGCGTATATATTTCAAACTGTACGACGAGTCTTCCACTGGAGGGTACCGCGAAGTTTCTCTAATCCAACGTCTTAGGTCGACCTTTGCTTCAATCATCGCGTTCCAATTTCCGTGCCAAGAGCTCGGCAATTGCTTTGCGAGGAGACTGTGCAAAAAATAGACACTATGTTGCAAAATCATCATTCCGATTTTCTCTGCGTGCAAGAGGGATGAGGGTGATGGACGGAACCCAAGCGGAGTACAGTTATCCAAATACACTTACCTACGCTCAAGTGTTGGGAAAAGAAATGGGAAGATAAGGCCCGGCTGAAAATTGTGCAAAGAAATCAGATTAGGTAGGAGAAATCTCACTACCTACCTATACTATGGAATGCAAGGGTTAATGCTAAACACGATACCAAAGATTGATTTGTTAAAATATTCCTAAGAAATATTTTTGAAAAAACTGGCGAATTCATGCACCCTCAAAGTAAATTAAGTTTATTATTTCATGCCATTTCGGAGTGTAATGTCGTCTTAGAAGTTTTTCTGAATAGCTTTTGAGAAAAATATTAGATTCAGTCTTATTTATCACTTTCAACTTTTCCAAAATTTGCCTAACTCAGTAGAATCGCCCCGAATCCATAGCCATGAGGTTGATCACCGTCTAGGAATTATTCCGTCCAGTGCAATACGTAACAATTTGTTTCGTCCGCGTGGTGTAGGTAAGTCATTTTTATTATTTGTGACGCACGAAGATTATAAATGTCTAAGATTATTCTGATTATTTTTATTAGGCTCCCCAAGTTTCCTACTTCATAATACTTATTTAGCACTAAAACAATGCAACTTGATTTTTAATAATGTAATGGACTTTATTGCACCCCGCGACCGCTGGAAATATTTGCCAACACCTTCGCCTTGCTTTATATTATTCAGAACGTTTCAATTACGCCGAGAGAAAAGGTACTTGAGCGCCACTTAAGAAAAGTCACTAAAAGTCTGAAAGGATCTTAAAACTGCCTTTAGTGCCGACTACAAAACGCCGACTACATTGTCACCTCCTACCCCAACCATTTCCTCAACTCATCCCTTTAGTCTCTCATCCCAGTCCTCCAAAGAACCCACCCACCCCCTCCTCCTCCTTGTCAACCGATTCCAGAGCAGTAACCCTCTTCAACCCACCCCCGGATCCCCCTTCCACCTCTACTGCAGTAAACTTGCAACGTGACATTTATGAAGGCCGTAATGGGGTTTTACCTGTTACGTTACCTCTCGGACTTGTAGTTCCCTTTCTTCCTGGTTTTGTGCCACTCACTTGGAAAAACTTCCTTAGGTCCACAGTCGCCCTAAACCTTGCCCGTTCCCCCCATCCTGCTTGCCTACAACATCTACAAGAGCAGTCAGTCGGTCTCCTCCACTTTCGTCGAAGGACCGCCTTCCTCCCTCAATCCTTGCCACCATCACCTAGCTTTTGAGATCCCCTCCTCGCCGCCCCACTTCCCTTAGCAGAGCTTTTCCCCACAGTCACTGTCGTCCCTCACGCTTTTTCCACCCTCCAACCCCTTACCCGTTCGCGCGCCCCAGGTCCCCTCTCATCGCCCAAAGCCTCAGCCACTGTGCACGCTGCCTCCGGAGATTTTACGAGCGTCGGTAATGCTGCAGAGTGTTGCCGATCATTTCTTCCACCACATCCTGCGACTTCTCTCGTTTTCTGAATCCAGCCGTCTCTCCCATTTGAAGGAAATGGCGCTAGTAGGCATCCCCGTCGTGCCGTTCGGCCCGCGCATTGTTGGTGCTCGGAATCTTTTTTTTACTTCAGCCTCCCATTTCCTCTCAGTGCAATAAAATTTCTGAAGCTGTTGAATTTCAATGATGGCTCGAAGTTTTTTCTTTGGTGGTCATAATTATGTTTTTATTACATTTTTCTTCTACTCGTTATTTGGATGAATTTGTGGCAATATGTCTGGTGCCTTGTAGTTTACCGACATAACTCGTTGAAATAACTAATCCCGTAGTAATACCTCGCGCAAATTTCTGGGGACACTTATTTCATTATTAGGTGGGGCAATATACCAGCCTTCAAGTAACATGCTTCCAAATAATCTGCATATAAAAATTTTTTTTACGTGCTTTTATTAAATCGAAGAAATTATCTTCGTTGTAACAAAATGATTGCTTATTGTTATTTGTTTTAAAAATAAATGAAATTGTTATTTCAATATTCACGTGAAAATAAATAGCAACAGAAAATAAATAAATAGTTACTTTATCAATCAGTCAATCAATCAATCCTCTTTTACGCAGTTTCATAAATGTCGTTACTGTAAAGTTTATGTGAACTTGGAAATCTAATTGAGGAAAGAAAAATCACTGACACCAGAAATTGTACAAGAATCTATTTTATTGCCAAAGAAAACATAAAGTACCCAGACTGATTATGAGTCTTTTGTTGTGAATATACGAAGAGTTTTTCCATTCGGAAATACTAGAAATTTTAAAAGCTTTGACCAACAATTATTGAAATTTAATTTTTGGGGTTAATCGGAGGTGTTTTTACGAATATATAGATCTTTTAAAACTGAGCAAATAGGTACATGGTAACAAAGGGTAAGTATAGGAAATGAAATGAAAAGAATCATGCATAATGCTGATTATGTGACAAGGTATGTGTCAAATGCACCATAGGTATTTGTGGAAAATACCTGTGTTGACAATATTAACAGGAGGATTGGTTTTGCTTGGGTGATGGTTTTATGACTTCCCACACTTAGGGCTTTAGGTAAATACTGACAATGGTATATTTTTCAGTAATTTTCAGTGCACTGAATAGATTTCGAATTTAGTCCACTTCAAATTTATTCTCCGTCCATCTCATGGGGTGTTTAATTTAGGGCCTCACTTAGCTTTCATTATTAGCTGGTACCGAATCTTTCTCTGGTCTTTGAACGATACAAATATATGTCATACGCACCAAATGTACCTTTCCCTTTTGTAGAGAAGCAAATTTCCTCCGCTATAACTGCCTAATTACTTCCATGAAATGATTTTGATGATATAGCCGATATGTTCTGCTATCATTGAGTTCAACATGTATAGTCGTATTCTCATTTGTATGCCGGCCTTAGTTTTCGGCTCAAACCATTTCCTACAATTTGTGCTTCTATTCCCGGTACACCCATTTGAGTACGATCCTATTGTGCGGGGAGGTTCGTGAGAGGTGATGGATTTACGCTGGGCGCCGACGGAAAAGCTAATCATTCCTTGAAGTACCTACGCGTTGGTGAGCGAGGTGGAGTGTCGCTTTGGTCGCACCGAGGGCCGCCTTTGTAGGAAGAGGGAAGGGAAAAGAAATAACTCCTGCCGTGATGAAGGGGGAGGAAACTCACGATAGCACGTTTGTGTGAGCGGGACGCTTCCCCAGCCGGCAGGTCTTCACGCACGCGACCGCAGACAATGCTTTGTCCACCCATTTCCAACACTCCCCCTTGTGTCTTTCGCCGCAGCGCGGCGTGCTGGCTTCTCCATCACTCCTCTTGCATCGTGGACTATCCGATCTCCAACGTACACTCGTCGCCCCACCTACCCCTCCCCTCCCGTCGGCCCGTCTGTTTTTCTCTAGCCACTTCTCCCCGTTCTCTCTCTCTCTCTCTCCCTCCTCCTCTCCTTCTTTTACTTTCTCTTTCTTCATCCGTCCCCACGCTGTTCCACCCGCGCGGAATTCTAATGGCAATGAATCATTCTTCTGGTAACGGCTTCAATTATGTGCCATCCCTCCAACCCATGCCCTTCCCCTCCACCAGCCCGCCCCCGCAATAGCCTTCCTCTCGCCTCCTCCCCTTTCCCCTCCCTTCCTTCCCTCACTCCCCTTTTTACCCTCCGATTCCCCCCTCTCCTTTACGAGTATCTCATACGGACTCATTCACTATGGAGTCTCTCAAATCGTCGACTCCTTTTCATGAGCCATAAAAAAAACATGGAACAGTTAACCTGGTTTTACACCTCTGGCTGCATTTATAGTCGTTAAATTGGTATGATATATTGTTTATGGTCCTCTTCGGGCGGAATGAAGACGTCTATAGCACCAATTTGTCGGAGCTGCTAAGGGGACTGATGCCGGACTTCACTTATTGTTAGTTCCATGGGATGAGAAGCTTTGAGCTTGCTAAAAAATGCAGTCTGATTTCCTTAGAGATTCATTTTTTCTCTTGCGAGGGATAATAACCTCGATTACATTGAATAGCATTCGTTCAGATGACTGCTGAATTTTCCTTCTGGGTTATTTTGATTTGTAGTTTTGATTGGTAATCTAATTACTGGTGCCTTTGGAGTTCTCACAATTGCCACTTAAAAAATCACTTTCAACATATGCATTGTCATTTATTAGTTATCACTATATTTCTACGGAATACTATTTTTATAGGTTTTATTTTGAAAATTTTTATGAGATAAATAATGAATAAAATTTCTGAAAAAAACATAAGATCGTTTTCACAATTAAACTATGATTTAATCAACCATGGGAAACTCTAATTCGCCAATTCGGATACCCACTAGTTTTGTGGAAGTAACATAATGAAGATATATTTACGCCAAATGAGTCAAGGAATAGGTTTCCTAATATACAGGTGACTGCATCCGTACCAATGGTAGTCATTGCTAAATTATAGAATGCATTTTTTGCATACCCATTCCATTATTTTATGATACATCTATTCCTTTCCTGTTCATAATAAACACGCCATATTAGGTTTTACTGACAGACGAATTGCTATATGTTACTGATCCGTATGAAAAGGATATTCCAATGCTATACCAACGTTAAATACAGTATGTAGGTATTTTTCACTTTCAAGAACCACTCTGAATAATTCTACCATCGATTTCAAGCAATGAGCACCAAGTCTTAAATACCGGAGGTGAAAAATAGCATTGCTTCAGCGTACGTGCCAAAACACTTGATAAATTAAGAAGGGATAATGTGGCATGTATAGAAGAGGGAAAGGAAAGAGTAGTTGAGTAATCAGTTAACCCAAGGAAAATGACCGATGAAAGGTTTCAACAAAATGGGGAATTTGAGAGGGAGCCTTTGGAAGTGGAGAGGATAAAGGATGTATGGGAAAGTCACCAAATGTTCATCCTTCGGAAGGTTGTATACCTATGAGTAGATGAGGTGACGATGTGGCTACTATCTTCTGGCTCAGGTCCTTCTAGTGAAGGAAATATTGCTTGTCCAATTCATCTTCACTCTTAACTTCTGTAATGGCAGAATCGGTGGAAGAAAATAATTTCGATTTTTGGGCGAAAACAACAATAGAAACCGCTGTATAATATGCATATGCGGAAAAGTACAATTCTAGTTAAGGATGGAAATAGGTTTTTATCATGTCACGAAATATTAAAATTATAAAAAAGCATGATGTGAGAGTTGCGTAGTTTTCTACAAAATACTCGGGTTATGATCTAGTAACACGAGGCTGTTAAAACATGGATATACTATTTCATTAAACGAACTCCATGTGCCAAAGTTGACAAGACGTATTGAAAAAGAAATGGTTAAGCATCGAGTATTTGTAAGTATGTTTTTGAATATAGAATATTTTTATATCGGTTTAGAATATTCTACATCTTTACGAAGTGGGTCTCTTAGACAACCATATTTTTCTCCTTTTGTCAAAATGCAAAACTCTCTTCTTTGGTTGAAAATCAGTTTCTCGTATCAGTCCTAGGATGCTATTATTCCAGAAATGAGTCGATGTAGAAATTATTTCTTAGAAAGTAAGTAGACAGAGAAGGGAAGTTTTGTAGAAAATGATAAAACTGGCAAGGAATTTGGAATTAGAAGATGACAGAGAGAAGGAGATTAAGAGCCTGGAGGGCTGCAGGGACGTGAGAGGCCTAGAGTTCATGCGACGGGCTTGGAAGCGAATATTGCATATGAAAGGATGACATCGCCTCGGGTTGCGGGGTAGAGAAGAAAGGATGGAGTGAATCGGGCACGGGGAAGGGGTGGAGAATCAAGAGATGGCAGAGGAAGGCATGTAGCTAAAGGGGGAGGAGTGACATAGGAGAGTGGTGGGTGGATGTTGCGAGGGAGGGAAAGGGATGATTTGTATTTGGGGAGCTGATGGAGGAATGGTTTTTGAAAAGGGGGATGTGGTTGAAGGAGGTTAGGGGGGCCTGTTCGAAAACGGATGAGAAATATGAGCCCCATCGCATCGGGGGTTGGCAGGGAGGTTGAGGAGGAGGGTTAGGGGAAACATTATGCGGCACGGGGAGGCCATGAGTGGGCTCTGGTTGGGGGCAGAGAGGTGGGCAGGGGGAGAAAGATTTCGTGGAGCGGGGAGTGTACCCTTCTAGAATTTAGGGATGTTCAGGAACCGATAGTCGTGGAGGGCGTATGGAAACGAGTGGATGGCACAAGGGATAAATATATTGGACAGCAGGGATGGCCGCGGCTCTCCCTTCCAACATCCCAAAGGGCACTCGGCCCCCGTCCTCCCCTCCATCATGGCCCTCCCCCCTATCCCCCGAAGTTTCTCCCCCTTNGCCCTCCCCCCTATCCCACGAAGTTTCTCCCCCTTTCCTCTTCCTCCCGCCACGACCACCCTCGCCCCTGACTCAGTAGTCTCCATTCCCCGCCCACGACCCACCGATCCCCCGCACTCTCTCTCTCTCTCGCGTTCAAAATGGGCGGCCACTTCTTCAGTATTGTACTTATTTATGCCGAAGACGCATCGTGGAATCCCTATTCTCCTTTTAGGAAAAAAGGATGGCCACAGCATGTGGTGGAATATCTAAGGATATTGTAATATATACACTCCGTGCAACTCTTGTATTCATAATATTAAGCCTCATCACTTTTCAGCCGTCGTATCCCGCAGCAGACACAAAAGGGAACAATCCGATGTGATCATTGTAACAATTCCGCATGCGCATTTTGACAATTCTCGGTGACAGGTCCTCACAAGTAGTGGGCGGGATTTGGAGAGTTTGTATAAACTTAAACCCGTAGTGCAACTTTGTCGTTACTTTGTTCAACTTCTGTAAAATGTAGAGTAATGCCATTTAAGTATTTACTTCATTTTTATCAAATTATTACACTTCTTTAAAGGGTTGTCTACATATATCACTGGAAGGCCAAATCTTTAAGTGAATAAATAAACAAATAATTTTAGACATATCTAAATTGGAATCTAAATGTTAGGTAAATTTTTTCATTAATATGATATAACTTTTTTTGAATTATTTCTTCAATACCATGTCTAATATAGAACATACTGTTACGAAACTCTTAGTATTATTGCATGACATAGAATTAGCCCAAAATTATAACTTTACAATAAAAAGAACGATTTTTTAAATCATGTATTTTACATATGTAATTCAGGTATTATTCCTTCAAGAAGAAGAGGCCTATAGGTAGGTACCTTTTTTTATAAAAAACAAGTGTAGGCATTGGTTCAGATGGATGAGGCAGGTGTTTAGTATGTATCCTCACGAAATTTTACTCCCACAAGAGTACATTCACTCTAAGTTGAGAAGTTTTGATAATGAAATGCAAAGTGAAATTCTCATTTGTGCTTGTAGCATACCATCGAAGAATGAAGAGTCAACTTTTTTTAAACAAATACTTTACCAATGAAGTTTTAGGACGGGAATGGTTAATTCTTTACGTACGGTTAAGTTAAAAATAAAGAGTCTGCACCAAGTCATCCCCCCTGATCTTTTTTAGGTCAGGTACACGACTGAGTTCCTGCAGATGCATGAAATGCCATGGGAAAACATGATTTTCGCATCGTATCGTTCAGCTCTATATCATCCTGTTATCTCTTATATTAAACGTTTAGTACCTACAGGTATATAAAATATTTTCAATGATGAACATAGCACCATACCTAATATCTTTAAGTGACCTCCATATCCTTGCTACATACTAACTCTAGAAATTCAGGGTAGTCATACGCATGGAACGAAATGGGCCAATCAAGGGAAATATTAATGTTTTCTTACTCAAAAGAATTTTTCACCTCCCGAATTGATCTATGAAGTTTTAGCAATGCATAAATTTTACCCTGATTTGTCCAGTACGAAAATCATCATTAACCAAGAATTTTCTTATACATTAGTTTTTCTATGTGAGAATAGGTAGGTACTCGTTTATTAGCTGCAAGCATTTTTTTATTTCAAAATTTCTCCTTTTTTTGTCTGGTATTTGATAACGAGAAAAAAGCATCAGTGTCAGTAACCCGAAAAAATTCCATCACTCATTCATTTTACTGTATTTTCTCCAACTCCACGTTGATCTGCCACAGGTTCTTATCGATAAGGGAGGGCATTTAGAGAATTAAAAGTGTTCGAAGTAGTATAGGTACATTGGGTATCTTAGAATGAGGGACGGAGATGTAAAATAATGAAGCTTTCTTGTTTGCATTAGAAATGGAGTGGAAACAGGATAAAAGGCGGGGAATTGATGGAATTGTGGGAAGTAATCTATAGGGGTGCACCAACTCCTCTGCAAAATTCGTGAGACAGCTGCAAATAGCTATTCTAACTCTCATTGGTTTCTGAAAGATCTTGCGTGCACATATATTTTGATGACGTAATCATGTACTCGATGTTTAGCGAGATCAGAGTTCAATTTATATAAAATTGAACTTACCACAAGGTCTTTCACCAACGTTCTGGAATCAGCTATGCTATAACTACCGACCAATTCTTATGGAATTTCTATAAGTCTTCATGCTCTAGTTGAACGAAAGAAATATTCTGTTGCTCTTTGAATTCTTAACTATCATTAGCGCATATGAAAAAGTTCTTTTAATTCCATAACAATAAGTGAAATTGTAATTCAATAAATTTAGTTGTTTTATCAGTAATCCAATTAAATCATTTATGAGTGCTAATAAAATATTTTTTCACTCAAAAGTCAAAGAATTCACAGTTTTTTAACCTAATCAGGAACTAAATTAGAATATGGAAAATATACGCGGACGCAGAAGTACTTCTGTCATTCTGTTTGTGATTAAACGGCTTAAGTAAGCCTCATTCTCCTCCAAATACTATTGATTAACAAGAAAGCAGATCTGGAGTCGTCGATCATCCTACGATTAATTGGATTTTATGTGAAAGTACTAAACATGTCAACTGCTAGTACTTTTCAATAGTATACAAATATGTGCATAAATTTTCTCACTGCCTTACCAAAGAGCCAGGTAGGAAGAACTTGCGACTCACCGCTCAGTGATTCTGCGTATGTATCACAGGGGTAAATCCCCTTCTTTTGTCCAAAATTTCGTCATCACACTGCATGGAAAAGCGAATAATTCAAATGAAGGAAGAACGCCGTTACTTCTCCATAGCTCCCCTCCTTGTGTCACCTGCCCGGCAGCTCTTCATTCTTGCCCCTTCTGGCTATCCCTCCCGCGCACCGTGGCGAGCGTCACCGCAGCAGCAATGGAGTGGCACCGGCGGAGGCAATAAAGGTACTCAAACGGCCACCAAGCGTTTATACCTCCTTAAACTCCGCTCTTGGTCTGCGCTTATCCCCGTCTTTCCTTTCCCTAATTGTGTAGCTCACTTCATTTGCGCCGCTTCCCACCCCGGAAACCTTTCCCCGCACGCCCCCCCCCCTCTT
>LYUA01000086.1:521943-533614 GCA_002093875.1 Calopteryx splendens | reverse complement strand
GGACGTGGCGGTCCCCCCCCCCCCTCTTCCCCCCTTGCCCCCGCGTCCCCGTGTCGTGAGTGGCGGGAGGTGGGCGGGTTGGTCAGGGGGCAACTCTTTCAAAGCCTCACGGGACTTGTCCCCTGTCAGTGCCGTGCGAAAAGAGGCTGCGCTATGCGGATCCCTCCTCTTAGCCCCCCACCCCCCTTGCCCTCCTCATCCCCCGCCCCGCTACCCTCTCTCTCTCTTTTCTCCTTTTATTTGGCCGCAGGAATAATGTTGCGCTACAATGTGCCCTCCGCCATTCCTCCCCGACTTTCTCTGCCCTCCCGTCTCTCCCCGCCCAGCCCCCTCTCCTCCGCCGGCTGTCTTTTTAACTCCTGCCCGGTCCGTCCCACTCGTTCCACTCCCGCCGTCCTCGGACCTGCCGGACGCCTGCCTTCCCAACAGTCCCATCCAGAGAGTATCCGTTCTCCCGTTTGCCGGCATTAATTATTTACGGATGGGCTTAAGTGGGCTCGGACGTCTAATCTACATTTTATTCTTGGTCGCCATCATGGCTCTCGCCAACGGCTTTTCCCTCCACAACAAATACAGCAAGGTTCTCCGCTTTTCCCTTTCCTCTCTAAGTGACTGTTCCTTTCGCATTTTCACCTCTCTTTCATCCTCTTACTCAAGATCCTCGGCAGTCCAAAAAAATACACATAGCTTAGATACTCTTCGGACAGCCATAGGTACCTATTGGTACCTAATCTATTTTGAGAAAATGAACTTCTCTAAAAAAAAGTAGCATCCTCCATTCACCGTCGTCGAAGGGAATACTTTCCATGAAAGTTACCATGAAATATTTTCAGATACCTATGCGTAATTTATCAGCTTCTAAAATGAACCTTCAATTGAAAGTATGCTTAATACATACATTACGTAGAGATAGCGAAGTAATTGTTAACGTAGATAAACGACGGTGATCCTGGAAAATAAGGATTTTCTTGTGCATATTTGTTTCTGAAAAAACAATAGAAATGCCATTTAATTCAGGCAGTCTACCTATATGAGAGCGTTCAGATTATTTGAGAGCTTAGGTATTCAGTTTTGATTGATCACATTGAGATTCCATTCCAATATAAACTAGGAATGACGCTAGCCAATTATTTTTTCTTTTTCAACAATACTTATAGGTAAGTAGGTGTATTAATATTACTATTGATTCTGCTTGATTTCTTTATCCATAAAAATTGAGGGGTATTAAGTCTTAAAGCACGTGCAAAAGTACCGTTTTCCTCCTCCAAGCACCATTTCCAATGATAATAATACTGTTAGTTTTATTGTTAAATTATCCGCCTCAAAATCCATTTCTTTCTAAATTACACATAGGTAGGTAAATGTCCTCAAACACTCCACGAATACTTTAACCTACTTTGTTATTTTATTGCTACATGTTTAAAACGATTTCTTTCTAAAAAATATATTACCCCCTCACATAACGAAATGACCATACCACCACAGTTTGCTATCTTTGACCTTTTCTTTAACAGAAGGGATTCGTAAACTGATTCTTATAACGTCATTGGCGATAATCACGGGTTCTAAGGGTTGTCTCGAGTTTGTTAAATTAAAGTGGAAATTATTTTGAGTAGCATCATAATAACAATCAATGTTCAACGTACGAGAATATTTCTCTCCAATAACGACTTATCTTTGCTTGCAATCATTCATCTCCAAATGACAAACATTATATGCTCACGTTGATTATCCAATAACTACACTAGACTTTAAAGTATTTTATTTTGAACGGTATGTTTAAGTATATTTGTTCCACTTCGATTTTATGATGAAACTGAGTCCTACGTCTCCGTAATGGGCAATGGGATTTAGAATGGGATGAGTTGCAATTAATAGACTTTCAGATTTGAAACAATTTTCACTGTTTAAATTAAGTGCTCATAAGTGGAAATTGTATCCTTTTTACCATAACTTGCCCATAGGTAATGATTTATTCTAGGCAGGATAAAAACTTGAAACATCAGTTTTCAAGATAGGTGTATTCATGGATAATTAATTTTGGATGATTTTTTCCAAGCTTCCTTAGAAAATTAAGCATCGTTTTTTTTGACTGAGCAGTCCTCCAGCTTCCGAGCAAGATGTTATCATTTACTTTATTGCCTGATGTCAACGGTGGTTTGTGTGCACGCAGGATCACGATAAGGCACATTCGGATCATCATCAATATTCCCGAAGGCCAAACCACCATACCTCTTCGTACCATGTATATAAATATGCCTAAACAGAAAATACCCATGTCCAGGGGAAGGTTCCCAACCCACAGCCTTTGTATTAAAAGACTGGTGCGTCATCTGCCGGTATATATATTCAGAATGAGTCTTGGGACCATTTAACTTAAATACTCTTTTAGAAATTACTCTAGAACGTTGATAATTGACTATTTGAAATCGCTGTGAGAAAATTTATGAAAATTAATGTGACAAATCTGACAATTCCTATTTTCATACGTACTCCTATGGAAAAAAATGAAATGAAACTTATTTAGGTAGGTTCCCTAAAATTGAATTTTTAATGATTTCGAAATGACTACACTTTTTCATGGTTGATTGATTAGTATAATAAATCACTATGGTTTATATACATATATATATAGATATAATCAACATTTTGTGCTATACGCTTGATGCCTGTAAATATAATTTTAAACCATGAAAAAATACCTTATAGTAATCAGTGTTTAAATTATTTGTTTTTTATGTATTTTAAATCCTTTTCTTAATTTTATTTTATAGATGAACGAATTCGGGATAACAATAGGTACCTATTCCATAAATTGCAGATTCGGAGTGTTAATTGGTTCAATTTGGTAATTGGTTCACTTTTGGCATGGTACCCTTAAGCCAAATTTTTATGCTACAATCTACATTTTCTGTTTTCTTGTCTACCTATAATTTCTCAAAAAAAACTTTTCCTTTTATTTATTATCTTCCAAATTATTACCTACCTATCTGTGCCTCTATCTTCTCTACTAACTCGATCAATTAAGCACGGGGATTCTAAATGAATGCAATTGTGTGTCGTTCTTATCCCAGCTACTAAGTTTCAAATTAAATAGTAGGTAAGTACTAGTACCCGTAGAATTCGGTAGCAAGGGTCATTTTAGCTCGAACGATAGGCACGTGGGGTCGTCGGATAGAACATCTTCTGCCGTCAATCGTGCGGCAAGTCTACGTCTGATCTCCTACTGCGGGGGACCTTTTTCTTGACAATTCCGTCGTTAAAAAGCTTCAATCATCCCAATGTATTATTTGAAGTTATCCAGTTTCTTAATGACCATCCCCAAGTTAGTGTCCTTGAACCTAGCTTAGATATCCTGTTAGACAAAATCAGTAGATCAACCAAGAAAGTTTGCATTGGAAATATCATGGACATTGTTTTAATGAAATGACGATTTTCACGTACATTACTACATATTTATTAGGAGATTGGTACGATATTATGCTACGAAAATGTCTTTACTTTGTAACTTTTCGAGTACAGTCAATATATGTAAGACAGGAATCGGTGGAATCTTCGGCCACTAAACCCAAAAAAATTACCTGAAGACGAGGAAACTTCCAGACGAAACCTCTGTGATCATTAAAGAAAATGTTATCTTTCTTGGTGGGTGTTATTTCTCTGTGCTTTGACTTGGCCATGCTTTGGAGAGATAAATGAAGAGACGCGAAATGTGCGGCAATATTCTTGGAGCCTCTCCCAACGAGTCCTTTCATCCATTTTCCTATCCAGAAAGAGATGCAAGATGGGAAGGGCAACACTCCCACGTCGCCCGTCAACACACTCCGCCATCCGTTTGCTATCTTCATCCCTTATAATACGGAGAGACATTATACGCGAAGAAACGAGAGATAAAAAAAAGTCCACCAAGAATTTTGGGTCATTCGACAAATCCTCGATTGAGAAAGACAGTTGAAAGACAGTTGAAAGACCCTGAATCTCTTTGGTTGTCAGACTGCACAGCCCGGAGAAATGGAGCAATTGAGTGCGCAATAGAAGGTTCAAAGACCTTCATTTGTTTCTTGGAAAATCCTCCAAGCCAAGCGGTCTCTCAATCATATTCATGGAACAAGAAGAGTAGAGCCGAACTCATGGATTCCAAGTAATATGGGCCCATTTTAATTTAAGTTTATTGATGCACGCTTATCCATGAAATAGTGTGAGGCAGGGAAACGTTTGTACCTGCATTAATTCATTTATATCTTTTAAATAAATTCCTAATGTATAATTTGATAACTTTATTTACAGTGTATAAATCAAGATGAAATATGTTTCATAGTCTTATGGAGAATACTCCGTTACTCCGGCTTTATTACTTCCATCTACCTAAAATGATCAAAAACTGGAATCGACACTTATGAAATAGAACTTTGGTTGAGGTTTGAGTTTTTCCTGGAGACATGGAATGAAATGAAATAGTGAAGAGTAAATAATTTCTTTCATCACTTTTACCCTCAAAGTTAGTATGCCTTTAAAGGTTGAGAGAAAATGATTAAACTATTACGGGAAATGCGCGTCCGAGGATAGCAAGAGCGGTCCCCCGTGAATGCAATGTCGGTGAAGCGGGACCGAGGTGAAAGAATGCAATGAAATGAGGAAAGCTGTACTTAGCTAAGTGTATCGTAGTTCTGAAACAAGTGACTATGTAATGCCATGCAGGGAACGCTTGATTGGAGCGAGACTTTTTGTTGGAGCAGAAGGAAGAGTAGACATAGGATAAGGACATAATTTAAGGAAAGGGTGTGGGATACAACGGAATAAAAGTTTTGGTTGGTGCTCAGCGTGTAACAGGATTTATTGGGAGGTGTGTCGTCTGGCTGGATTTCTCTTTCCTCCCACCCTTCCCGCCCCCTCTGCCCCCTACCCACTCTTCTTATCTCGCCGTTGTCTCCACACGCCTCCTTCGCTTTATCTTTCGCCATCGATCTTGCACCCTGTAAGGCCGCTCCTTTTTTTGCATTGGTCTCCTCACGAAATAACAATATAAGAGGGAAACTTTGCTTCACCGTTTGATAATTTATGCACTACACAGTTCCTGATTACTTAGTTTTAGAATCTTAGGTACCTGGCTCTAGATGTGTAATCTATTGTAACATGGTGCTTGCATAATATATTACGGAAAGTAATTGGTCGTTGAGAGTGATAAATGTAGTGAAACCTTATTTAAATGATTTCATTGTGAAAAGCTACATTATTTTATCATTGGACTACTGTAAATGAATAATTTATGTCTAGTGTTTTTTTATATCGTATTTAGGTATATTATGTACCTATAGGTACATTAGTATAGTTTCCTTATTCATATTTTATAACTTATTGATTTTTGCATTACCTATAATCATTTGTTAATGTGCTATACAGGGTTTTCGCGCAAAATTAATTAATACTAACTAAGGTTTGCTAAGTATATTATAACACTTTTTAATGCTGAGTTGTTACCCCGTTTCCATCTTTCTCCAGTAGGTATGCATGCATATTGTAGGAGCTCTAAGAAAATGATTGATCATGGTTAGTATAGGCATCCCTAGTTAAACAATGAATGATGGGACCAGGCATCCTTTTTTTGGTGTTGCATTTATCTTCTTTGATCGCGGATAAATATATATTCAGTTTATTCGTGTGACTATGGGAAAACATACCTTTATGTATGTAAAATTAATTGGGATAGACTAGGATCTATATAAAATTGGTGAACTTGAGATGGACCATCATCTTATTTTCATGTGATGAGATGATGTTTTTACCTGTCTACAAAAAACAGAGTACCACTAGTTAGGTACATACCTACCAATTTTGATTGGTTTTCACAAAATTACGGAGAATATTAATGAATACGCATAAAAACATTAAGCGGTTAGGTACTTTAAAATTCAACGGTCATGTATGGCTAATTGCAAGGGGATTCATTTATTTGCATACCCAAGATAACTCAATGGCATAGTGATGACAAGGGGCTGGAATTTAGTTTGTGGTTCCGGAAACCGGTTTAAACGGTTAAGCGACACTAAAGATCCTCTTACATTTCCTGCTCCTCCCCAGACTCAGTGAAATTATCCGCCACAGCCCTCGAAACAAACCCGCTCCGAGATCGCCGCCTCGCGATCTTCGCAGGGCATCTCGGTGCGCTGCTGGGGGGAACGCAATCACGGCGCTTTCCACCGCCCACTCCGCCGGCGGAGGCGAGCGGTGGCTAGGGGAGGGAGGAAATCTCAGCGCCACCGCCTGCCTTCCTCCCACCCTCCACCCGCGGCCTAATCCCTTTCCCATTGCGTTCCTCAGTGCGTGCCAAATCATTCCTAGTTATTCCCTCGTGACCCCATAATGGAGAGGAATCGGCGGATATCCTGTGTTAAGCTCTAACCTCTTGGCCCATTTGTAGTAACAAATAACGCAGATAATGGGCACAGCTGCGCATATTTTTTCATCAGTCACTTTGTACCTTGCGAGTATTTTTTCTATCAAGAGGGGCATCAACTTTTTTTTATTTTTTCACAAATAGGCAATTGCCGGGATTTGATTGGATTTCAATCTATTGCATAGATCTTTATTTATAACTTCAAATTATGCCTTTCCATGCTAAGGTAGGCTGGGAATCTTATGCTGCCTCATAATGCAATAGAAGAACTTATTCAAAGTAGCTACATATTGTTAAAAGCAATTACGGAGGAAACAGAAAATCAGATGCAGCAAAAAATGTCTGAAATGTAAAAAATGAGGAAAATAATCATATTTTATTTGAACTTCCTGATCAGTGACATTTGAATGGTGCTATTTGATTATGCCACGAAAGAAAGTTTTTTTATGCTATATTTGCGGGATCCTTATTCATAGTATTCAACATGCAATAAAACTATAGGTAATAACAATTTTTAAGAAAAGACAAATATTATCCATGGTCGCAAGACGAAGATTATAATAGGTCATCCTCATGTTTAGACACCATAGCCATGAAGTTTAGTATGAGGACATTAGTATTTTAGTCCTTGTTCCTTGAAGAGTCTCCGTATTTCAGTTAATTTTTCCTGAAACGTGCTGAGCTAAACACATGAGCGTGGACAGATAACTGAATAACCAGGTGATACGACGAATTCATATCCAATTTGACTGACAAAATTAAAATTACTTTTCCTGGGGTAAAACGCTCAATACCTAATGTACGAGTCGTATCAGTTCGATTTGTACCGTCGCTGCTTGATGTGAATGCCTAAATTAGAATAATCAATAGGTTAAAATTATTCTTTTCCTTCTTCTTTCTCACTCTCTGCTTCCCTGCGTGTCTTTTGATTCCATCGTAATATATTCGCGCCGCGAAGTGTTTCAGACGGAGAAGCCCTTCCTACTTCCCCCCTCTCCAACACTACTCCCTCCTCGCTTGGCTCGCCACCCCAACTACTCCGTCGGGATGCTCATGTTTAGTTTCGCACGACCTCGCGCCACGCCTCTGGGTCTCGCCGACTTGTCGGGGGCATCGCTGCGGAACGCCTTAACTCTCCCCTTGACCCTTCCCTCCTCATTTCTTCCTTTTGAACGTCAGCCGATCGGCGTACCTCCAACCCTCTACCGTATTTTTAGATCCATATTTCCTCCTCTTCGTACCCTCCGTGGGAGCTGATGAGTATTATCTGATTTCAAAAACACTCACGTGAGGCTGTTAAAATAATAATTGGAAATGACACAATAATTTGGATTCGGAGATCAAACAGAAATTCTTAATTCCAAGGATTATGAATTTTTCTTGTTCAATTCGTTAAGCATATTTCACCATAAACAAACATCATGAATTTAGGTTTATGAACTTTCACTTAGGTTATTGCATGTAATATGTGTGACTGTCATCGATAGCTATTTATCTAAGTCATCGCCGTCGTCAAATAGATACTTAAAATGTGAATGTTGACGGCATGCTCAGGTGGTCACGTTATTAACTTGCATGTTTTATGAATAATTCCAAGAAAATGGATTTCCTCCAAACTTATTTTTCCAGATAAAAAATTATTTTTCACTGAAAGTACACACAAACGTAAAACCATACCATTTGTGCAGTTATTGCTACATTTTCACCAAAAAATTACCGTTACAGTTAAACAGCTATATAAACCAAATACCTATGCACACAATCCCAGATTTCACAATAGCAATGCGTGGGCCATCATTGTGGCCATCCTCAATATTCATCCCCAACTCCTTCGTGTCTCACCGTCCGCCGCGGTTGATGAACCGAAATGAAGTGAAGCGAGCGAGAATAAAAAGTGCAGCATTATCAAGTTTATGCGGTGTTGAGACTGGGGTCGCATCGCTAATACCTCCTGCCGTAACCATACAGAGACATTAACACGCCTTCAAAGTGCCTTTCTAAGACATTGTGATGTACCAAAGGGGTGTGAAGAAGGGGGGAAGATTGAGATTAGAGAGCTCTCAAGAGTGAGCGTGTGCTGACTGGGGGAGTCACATGGTGGCGGTAGGCGGCGGGGGATTTAAGAGGAGCGGGGGAGAGTAATGGGGCGAGGCAGAGTCNNNGGGGAGAGTAATGGGGCGAGGCAGAGTCGAGCCGTACTCCACCATCCACCCTACCCCCACCCCCGTCCCTCAATGGAACCCACCCACACTCCCCTTGTCCTTATCTCTTAGACTTAAGCATTCCTCCCTATCTCGCGACCCTTCGGGAGATGGTTGGCCATTGAGAAAGTTAGGGGTCACTGGCGTGCGAGGCTGGGTGCGACGGGTGATCCACTTGCCCGCTCATGCCGTCATCATCCGCAATGTGTTGTTCTCTGCGGTGTCCTGAGCACTATTGATGGTCTCAGTGGTGACGAGACGGAAACAATGTCTGAGTCATTCCAATGAATATTCATCGTACGCAAGCTTATTAATTTAATGGGGTTTCTTTGGTTCATTCTTGCACTTGCTATTTTTTAGAGGCGGTAGTACAAATAAAGGTTTTTCTAGTTTTTATTAGTAGCTATGATTAAATGGACAACTTTAAAAATAGGAATAAGCATGGATTAACGCGTAAGACGCGTTTACTACGGTATAAAATGCTTATACATAGGTTTCAGATGCAAAGTGTACCTAGGCATCTGTTAAGTATGAATGGGGGCTCTTTTTTATACCAACTGACCATTAACTTGTCAAAAAAGAAAGAAGGAATTGAAAATGCAAGTACTTACTTTTTAGCTATTACTTATGCGTCTGCTTATTTTTAAAACTTGAGAAATAATCGTCT
This sequence comes from Calopteryx splendens, assembly GCA_002093875.1. Classification (NCBI taxonomy): domain Eukaryota; kingdom Metazoa; phylum Arthropoda; class Insecta; order Odonata; family Calopterygidae; genus Calopteryx; species Calopteryx splendens. The sequence continues at coordinate 524,352 of LYUA01000086.1, read as the reverse complement.
TTATAGCTTGTTATCAATATTTCCTGTTGCTCTGGAGTCCAATTTATTCCATTCCACTTGGATATACCTAACACGCCACTGATTACTTAGAGATGCACCCCTATGACTACATAAATAAAAAAAATTTAAAATCATCCAACTCCAATACCGATTTTAATTTATAAAATATGCATAAACTACCTACCAATTTTAAGCTAAATGGGTTTCTATCGGAGACAGGTTCCTTCCAATTATTATATATTAGAATAGTAAATTTTTTTATATAATCATGTGTTTTGTAATTTCACATAAGCTTAGTAGTAGTAATGATATATTTCCCTAGTAGTTCTGGAACTATGAAGTCTTTCATTTTTTTTAAATGAAACTAGATAAGGCGATACATTTGCGGTAGGTATTCGATTTAAATTCAAGCAAAACAAATACTGCAATTCTTCTTCCCCCTATGCATTTTCAATTTACCATGATACTCTTCCTAACATTAAGAGAAAAGTAAGTACATTGATTTCCACCAGCAAGGAGGTAGCAGCCGAATAGGACGTTGGGTAGGGCGTGGTTAGGTGGCCAGGGCGGATGGCTCTGGTACCGGAGCATTCGGGGGCGAATAGGGATGAGGGATGGGGGAAGAGGAATGGCAGACTGCAGGAGTGGAGCAGGAGGGGCAGGGTGGAGGAAGAAGTGGAGGAGGGGGTGGAATTGGTCACGAGGGGGAAGACTGGGGGAGAAAAAGGGGTGGGAAGAAATTGAGGAAGAAAGACGATGAAGGGAAGAAAGAACATTTATCGCGAAGAGGGAGTTGGAAATATATGAGTTTTAATCTCGGCCCCAAGGGAACATAATTCTAATATCAAGTTGGCGTGAGAGTGTTTCTCATGGAAGGAGGAAGGAGAGCGCAGAGAGGAGGGGTTGGGGCGCAGTATGTGATGGAAGTGGGGGAGGGGCTAGACACGGTTTGGGCCGGGGGGTGGGAAAGAGAAGAAGGGGGCGGAATGGGAGGCGGTGGCGGGAGGAACCATCTGAAATGCAAGTTTGGGGTGGGGAAGGAAAATACGCAGAAAGTATTTCGCCAGACATTTTGAAACTGGGGAAATTCGAAAAAAATGATAAGATAAGCAGCGCGTAGAATTGGTTTTTCCCGGAGAACAAAAGAAATTTTGACGATGGGCACTTAGATACGGTATTTTATAAATGGGGAATTTATTAGATGCAAGCTCTTCTAGGATTTAAATTTGTGCGCAGTGAATATATGTGCTAGATGAAAATTTATTTTCGTTTAAAACAGCATCATAGAACATGTTTGAACTATGATTCCAGAATTATTTACGAGAAACTACGTATTCGACAGATACCAATTTTTGGTCAATGCAATCTTTGAGTTGCTAAGTGATAGGTATAGATGAAATTGCATGTCATTCTATGAATGTGTGGATTACTTGCTGTATTTGCATCAGGTACTTCTTACGATTACTGAATTACGTATACAAGAGCAACATTTCATTAGTCACTTAGATTTAAAAATTAATTTACAACTATACAGAAAATATTACCTATGCCAAATTTGAGGGATATTTTTTCTACATAATATGCTTAAAGATTTATTTTGATCTATTACTTCTTAGGGATACCTATTTATAGTTTTATTAGGTATAAACTGAAAGGCATGATTAAAATCAATTTAACTCATTTATAAATCATTATCAATGGCATAACCTAAAACCACGCTTGTTTTAAAGAAATGGTTCTTTTTTTATAAAAATAGCCATGTACCTACATAGGAGTCTGCGAATTTAAAATTATTCATCTAAATTAAATTTAGGACAGCTCCGAGGTCTTTCAAGCATATAAAATCTACTCCAAATGGTTTGGTATGATAACATATAGTCGTCTTGTGTTAGAACAACCTCCTCAACTTAAATCCCTCGAGATTTATTTTGATCTTAATCCTTCTACCTCAGCATCCCATCATTTCCCAGCCCCCCGTGGAGCGAGCCGTGAAAAGGAGTCGTCCCGTTGCGCTGCGCATGTTGTGAAAGAGGAAAAGTTTAAATGTAGAATGGGAAGAATGCGCCCGTTGCGGAAGAAAGAATGGGCTTCACTTGCTGCCCAGAACAATCTTTCATGTAAACTAATCCAAAGCCGTTTCCCTCGTCTCATTTTTTCCCCTCCGCCTCTGCTTAGTTTTTCCCCACGATCATCCGCGTTCCTCTTGGCTGCCTTTCCCCTGTTGCCTCTAACGTCCCTCCACCCATCGCATCCACCACGCCACCTAGTGATTCCGATTATATCACTGTTTATGTGAACCCTTGCGGCTGGAGAAATGGCGCAGGATAGGCACCACCGTTCGTCGTGCCATCACAGCTCCCACGGGTGTCTCTTATTTGCGGGGAGTGGCCAGGGTTTGAGGCGGGGGGG
>LYUA01000086.1:499945-514372 GCA_002093875.1 Calopteryx splendens | reverse complement strand
GGGGGGGCAAACGTGCATAGCAGCGCTGAATGAGTGGACCATCCATCACGTTTTATGACGCCGTAAGGAGGGAGGAAATGAGTGCCAGAGGGGAGCTAACGTCCCCAATCCTTTCAATGGGATGCGGGGGAGACTTCAGCCCTCCCTCGGCACTCGACTGGGTCCTGATCATAACTCCCACCCCCATCCCGCTATCAGGCCCCCCTCCCCAACCCCATTGCTTAGTCAACCCTTTCCTTCTACCTCCCCTCGGAAAGCCTACATACACACATACAGGCTGGCCTACACCTTTCTACGTCCCTTATAATCCTCCTCAGCATCGCCGCCACTTGGCGCAGATGAAATAGCTTCCAAGCGCTGTCATCCGCCACCACCCACAGGGCGGACGTGGGAGGGGTTTGAGCTCGGGGAGGTGGGGCACTGACAATGCGGTTGCACGGAGTGTCGTTAAAAACCGCGTTTACAATCTCCAAGGGCTTAATGAATGGCGGTTGGACTCGTCTGTTTTCCTTCCTTCCCTCGTCATCCAAACCTCCACTTCCTCCTCTCTTCGTCTCCCTCACCCACACCTTTCTCCCGCTCCCTTTCTTCCTTCCATCCTATTCGCCACCGCGCCTCCTCTTTTTGTTTTCCGAGGTGCGAAGTGAGTGATTTATTTCGGTGCATATACGGCCTCCAGTCCCTCGAAAGCCGCCCTCGCTTTTCTCCCCCCCCCCTTGCCCCCCACCGCCTATCGGCAATAGTTCGCATTGAATGATGGACGAGGCGACCCTTGCTTAAATTTAACCAGTCGTCAATTGAAGCGGATGTCAATTTCTTTCGCGTGCCATGCATTTTGATATCCCTCACTTCCACAGTCCTTGCTTGGAGGTGAGCCATTAGGAAAGGGGGAATGTATTTAAAGCGAGTCCCATTTATTTATAGATCTTCCAAGATTTTTTGGCGAAATACCTAGAAAGAAAATAATTATTTTCTTCAGAGCTCATCTTTTTTAAATGACCTCTGCCAATTGTTGAATAACTTCACCAATTATTAATTGGTTAGGAATCTGTTTTTAGGCGAAGATTATTTGGTTGATTTCGAGTATTAATTTTAAATAAACATATGTATTGTTTAATTACAGTTGAATGGAATCCTAATTGCAAAACATATATAAGTCTCCTTTTATGTAATTAAAATGTTATTTTTATGAAATCATGTAGACAATTGCGTGATTTATAGTCTTCCCGTTGTTACTTCCATTTGTTTTTTTAATTCTTTTATTGCATTCCTGTTCGTTTACTTTAGTTTCTAACTCAAAATATTATAAAAATTGAGGTTTTTTTGTCCAGCTTACTTTTTTCATGCTTGTTTTACAATACTCAATGATTTAGTCGTAGGATGATTGGCCAAATATTTTGTTTGAAATTGTATGAATCTATGTCTTCCTTTGTAGTTATAAATTAAATATTTCGAAGCATTTTTCAAACCAAGGTGCTCTAAGAGATTATTTATTTCTACTGAAGTTTAATAACCATCTAAAATAAGATAAATGGGTAAATTAAGACGCATTTCTTCGGCAAATGAGTACCTACATTTGAAAAAAAAATGGGCTTAAAGATTTTTTAACCTTTTTAAGGTGTTGTACTTGCATTAGTTTCTTCATAAATATTAGATAATTCAGCAATTTTTAAACCCTAGATTTTATTACTTTAACATTTCATTTATAGAAACCTGATACCAAAAGATGCTCAATCGCTTTTTTTAACTGAACAATTCAGTATTTACTTATGAAATGCAATCAATATAAGTCCACCAATTCATTTAAAATAATTTCATTTCATTTTGACTATTTATTTTAAAGTTCATAATTTGAAAATTTACGTTTTTAATATAATTAATTATTAATTTAAGCATTTTAAAATATTAATGTTCGAAAAATACTCAAAGAATGATTTCACCCGTCTCTTTTTGGTTTGGTCGGCGCCGCAGGTCCCACGCTGTCTGGCTATAATGGTGAGTGATGTCTTGCCTTCTTTTCCCTCACATACTAACTCACTTCTTAGCCTGTTCCTACTTGGGCTACTGGATAGCCTTCGTTTGCAATGGTGATATGATCAACGTATTAATGATTTGGTCCATTCAGGTAGCTCCCTTACAGTCATTACTTTCACCCTTGGAAATTCGCTAATTTGAAAGATTGGTAGGCATAGGTACTGAGCTACTACTCTTGAGTGATATTCGCTAAACAAATGTTCATGTTCTTTATGTGACGTCAGGATATGATAAGTATTTTATTTTTTGATCTGTACGCTAAGTAAATTTAATTAATTTTAAGAAACTATTTGATTAGCATTATTAGGCTATCACATTGAATTTTATTGCAATTTTACCTTCGAAATGCGTTTATTTAAAATTTTAGTGTTAATAGTTAAATTTGTAGGCTTAATGGAAAATACACAGCAATTAAATATGTTTCGTAGGTTTGAATTTTAAAACATTACTCTAGATTATGAAAAAAATTGAAAATATACTTACTTGTTTCATTCAGAAATAATCGGCAAACATTTTATCCTAAAAATCTCAACAATTGTTAGTTATTAGTTTGAGGTATTCCATCAGAACTGTTAAAGGATATCAATCTATTTTACAATTTGACTATTACTGCTTATACGTTCGTGGTAATTTACTTACACTTTTGAATCATATGCTAGAGAAATCAAAACTTCAATTTTATTCTCATTTTCATCTATTTTTTTGATAAAAAATATTTTTAAAGAATTTAGAAAAATAATATATTTTTTAATAACACGACGGTAAAATATGATCAAACACCTTTCAATGTGGCTGATTATTTCATCATAACAGCTTTGAATTTGTAACCATTACATTCATGAAACATTCATGATAGATATTTTATTTATTTAAGTTCAAATCATAATTTGTTTTGATTTAACGTCATCATAATTAACAAAAAAGAAAAACTGACTATTAATCTCCAAACATTCGCTTTAGAACACTAAATGATTTATGAGATTGAGGTGAATTAGATATTGCAGGCAGGCCATAAGGCAAAGCAGTGGCCGGATAACGGTTGAAATCATGGATTCCATTACCACATCACTCTCAGTTAGCAATAGGTTTGTATAGTGGCACTGACATGGGAATTACCTACTCCGCCTCTGAAGCGGGATATGCACCCGTTTAAGCATTTGTGTCATGCAGTGAGCATCTGCCATCATCCACCTGGTGATAGGGACATTTATAATTGACGAGGCTGGAGCGTCCCTAAATGATTCCATCGACGCAGACTAATGAAGATCCGTAAAGTTCCGAGTTTACTGCCATATAGTCTATTGAAAAGACGAAAGGAATTCCCCTTGCGACTTTGTACTACATGAAATGAGATGCGACGATATTTATTCACAATTTTACTTCAATTCCATGCCTGTAAATTTGGAGGCCTTCCCTGTAAAATCGCATGACCCAGCACATTGTCCATCGCGCGAACGCCAACGCAACGCCCCTTTAACCTAAACTTGCGACTTCAAAACCGCACCGCCGATGACGCCCAAAGGCTCACTCAACCCCCTCCACTCCACCCGATTTATATCTCCAGTGATTCTCACTTACGGAGAAGGGGCAGCATATGGAGAAAATAAATAAATGCATATGCCCTTGAAACGAAGAGAGAGAGAGAGAGAAAGAAAAAGACGTAACTTTTTAACTCAGCTGGTTGAGGCGAAAGAAAGAATCGAGCATAGAAAGGTAATCTCTTTTAAAATGCCTCTCCTCCTCAAGGTGGCTTTCGAGAATGAGGGCTGAAAGGGGAGGCGTAATTTAATGAGGGAAAAGGAGAGAGTTAGTGCTCATGTAAATGCGTTGCCGGGAGACTTCTCTAAGAAACGAGACAATGTATGGCAGCGGCTGAAAGAGGGTGTCCCCCTTATATTAGTATCAATTCATGCCTTGCCACGTAGTAGACAGGCGGCAACGTCCCCAATCTGGTGACACGAAATAATAGCGAATATTTAATCTGTTTAGGATGGTTGAAGAGGACTAAGTGCGTGTTATAAGGAGAATTCGGTGGATGATAGTCTTGGCTTGCACTACGAACGTAGGAGTATAACCGGTTGAGGGCAATACTTAAAGTGGAAATCTTTTAAGAAATTGAAGAGCAGGATTAAGACGTAGGATTTCGCATAGAATTGCAGCGTATAAAAGACTTCAACCCGAAGGAAGAGGAATGAGCATTCTTGAATGGTGAGAAAACATCTACCTGTGTGCAGTTGAGAGATTGAGTCCAGCTTAGTCAAGGGGTTTTTAAGGCTACCCGGTAGAATATTTTTCTCTCTCAATGTGAAAATATTGCCAAAATGGGCTTCAGAGTGTAGCTTAAATTGTTACTGTATTTGTTCTTTTTCATGTCAATGAAATATCTAAAGGTATTATGAACCTGAGCTTCATTTTTAACATTTTTTTGCCGGTCATTTCTAAAAATTCAGACTCATTGATTTTATCGTTTTTAGCCTCGCTAAAAATAGAATTGGTTTCGATTTTTCTCCATTGCAATGTTTCTATAAAAAAAGGAATACTACGTGCTATACCTACTTAGCCAGTGCAGTGCATAGTGGTACCGTATGGTATAAGAATGTATCAACAAAAGTACTGGCACCATAATTACAAAATTTTGTTTTTGCAAATAGAAAATTATAAATATCTACATACTAAAATTTGATCAAGTTGTAATGAAATTATTTTATGAGAATTAACGAGTAAATCTTCATTTTTGCGCATTTGATATTTATCCCTCAATCAGCTCTTATTTAATTGACCGTAAATCTCGCGGTGGAAAAGAATATTTTGATTCATTAATATAGCAGGGAGTGATTCTTTTCTTATCTCGATTCCGGCTATCATGAGTTTCATATACTTTGCCAAATGGCTTTTCTTTTGCATTTTCATTCTATTATGCCAATGAAATAGGTTTGTTTTTCTTTCGGCACTAGAAAAAACTTAATAAATAGGCGCTTGAAGACGTGGTTTTAGGTTAAACTTTAAAATGATGGTTAGCTATTTGACTTATTTCCTTAAAAGATCCAACCCTGTTGGTAAGTAAGTTGCTTGTAACTCATACAAGCTCATAATTACTATAAGTGCTGATGAAGTGATAACATTTTTTTAAAGTCTTTGCAGTATGAAATGAATTTCAGAATCCAATTAAAAATATGCTTTCGGAATAGCTATCAACTTCTTCATAAAAAAATATCTTGCTTTGTTTGGTTTTGATAATCCTCTGTAAATTAAAGTAGGCACCTCGACGCGTTATATTTGCTGGAGAAATATCTAAATACCTGAATAACGCATCACATGGATGATATATGACTTTTGGGAGCATGAGAATAGTTTGGTGGAAATCGGAAACATTAGCTTTGAATTGAAATGGTTAGTAATTTAATATTTACTGGGAAAAATTTGGAAAAATAATGTGACTATGTAGTATTTTTCTGTACGAATTTTTACTTTTAAAGGCTGTTCTTTTTTATTTCGAAACCAATTATGAAAAATAATTTGCAATTTTTCAAGTAGGTAATCGTAACTTTTTAGGTGGATATCCTACTGTGAAGGTGCCATAGTCAATTGCTACCATTTGAATAATGAATAACTGATATCGTATAAGTTAACTCAATTTTTGACCCTTGGACCTATTGGAAGTTTTGAGGTCACTTTCAACTTACTTGGATTCAGTGAACGTAGTGGTTACCGGCTAATTGCCATCGTAGAGAGGCAAAAAGCGGCCATCATTGTTTCTTTCCTTGCGAAATGCTAACGATTTACTCAAGCTGCCAGAGAGTTACTGGTATTGAAAAGTCTTATATTGATATAAGTTTATTGCACAGCTCATCACAATCAATGAACTGCTAAATTTTAAATTATTCCGTTTTTTGTAACAAAGAAAACAGAAGACACTTTTTTCCTAATTTTACCTGGTTTTACGGTTGAGTTTCACTCAATCAGAAACAGTTAGGTAAATGAAACTATCAGATAATTATTAGTATGAAAACAATCTCTATTTCCTCTATTTTTAATCATTTTTGTAGGTAGATTGAAGTTCTCCATATTTCCCAAACCATTTCTAAAATTTATAGCCTTTAATACTATTTTTTCATCTTTCTATTTTACCTCTTAACCTTAATTTTTTTTTTTTGTGACTAACCTTCTCCTTCTAGCTTCTCCTATTATAATCAGTTTTTTGCATTTTTATAAGGTTTTATATTCAGCTACCTTTATACTTACCAACCTTTTTACTCAAGTCATAGGTAATTACTTCTTGTATCTAATTTAATAATTTAATTATATTAGGTGCATATTAAGTAAAGAAGATTCTAATTAGTATACAATGTAATAAATTAACTTATTAAAAAAAATCTGTGATAGCGTGAATTTGAATGAATTAAACAGAATCTTATTTTTTTATTTCTTCTTTGGGATACTATCTTCTGCTGGGTGTTTAGTATATAAATATTCGCTTTCCATGATATATCTACGCAAATATGAGTCGTCATAAAATAGGTATAACGAAGTGCACTTGTATTTAGAGCAGTGCTAACATAATGCATTGCGCTAAGCATTGCAATGAATATTTCAAAAGGGTTGTTTATGAAACGTAAACGTAGGAATAAGCCCATAATAATAATAAAAATCTTCCCCAGAATAATAGAATTTTACGTGCGAAAATATATCAAATGCTTATCATAGTATTAGATAAGATAAGGCTCCAAATATTTGGTGACTGGTATTAATTTTTTACCTATTCTAACTTCTCGTCTTTTCTTCCAAAGAAAGAAATCGATTTCTGATATAGAGATCGGACCCATAATCAATGGTCTCAGAGAAGATAATTTACCCCTTGTGAGATCTTCATTCATGTGTAGGCATGTATTTAGATAATACTAAACAAGAGTGAAATCCTGTGCTCAACCATTTGTTTAAATTTTCTGAAGCAAGTAAAATTTATAGAGGGAAATTCGAAGGAAACATAAAATAGTTCACTTTTCATGGGGCATTCTGGAACGAGTTAGAATGGGGTGAGGTCAAAAACAGAGTGAAGAGACAGTATGGAGTAGAGTTAGATATTAAGGGAAAATATAGCGCTCTGGGCTGGAAAATGTCGAATAAATATACATCAGGCGTCTCTCCGTTAGTAAGGGGACCAAGGCACTGCTCTCCTTCGATAGATAAGACGCCTGGCCCACCAAATCCTTTTCCGTGCCCTGTATTTTTGATGGTGTGCGAGGTTCGTGCGCCGTAAGTTTGGGATCTTTGGCAGTGCGTTATGGGATCACAGCGGTTGAATGGATCAGGGAACGAAGGGCAGACGAGGGGAAATCGGAAGTTGGGGAAAGGTTTTCTCGGTGGTGGAACGGTTGGGGTAATGGGTGGGATCCCGACGGTTCGGAAATGAATGTGGGGCGGGGCCTCAGAAGAAGGCAATGGCATTTGAGCATTTTGGCAAATGCTAGAACACGCGAATGGGAAATCTCGGTGGGATTCCGCTACCCTGCTCTTCTCCGCCTCAGATCTGGCTACCGTGAGACGGACCCTCACCCAGTCTCTTCAACCTTATCTCCAGTCTACCAGGCGATTCCTCCTAGACTAACCCGGTGACCACTTCATGAATGCTTTAACTAATTTTGCTGGAGGTAGTACTTGGCTATAAGCTTATATATTTTCTCTGAGTATTTCCTCTCTATCCTCTCTCATTTGTTGTTTGACTACTTATCCACCCCTTAGGATAAGAACTTTATTTCTGTCTCACTCGCAACCTAGTTTTTCTTTCGTTGTTTAGTCACATTCCACTTTATATACCTACTCTTAGTTTTGTAATTACTACGCTCATGCTGGGTTTGTAGACCTTGTGTACAGAGATTACCCCTCAGACGCAATATTACAATTCAGACTACTACTGATCTATGCTCCCAAAAGCTTATGCCAGAGGACTCCTGAAAAAAACAAAAACAATTACCTATTTGTCTTGTGGCACTTTCTATTCAGACAAATTATTTTCTTTCTTCCACTGAAAACAAAATTTATTACTTTGTGCAAGGTATATTGACGAAATATATTGAATGGTAGGTACATAATACCCATTCCCATTATCCTTGCTGCGATCGTGGAATTTATTGCCATAGTAGTGAGTAGAACATTGGTAAATAATAGCTTTGCATTTTACTTGCTCTCGAATGCGACGCTCGATACGTACTACAGGTCATCGCCCCGCCGCCCCGCGAAACATTGCTTTTGGGGGCATTGTTCTATGGTTAGGTTTTACACTGAGTTCAACTCACTTTTTTTCGATATTCCTGGTTATTTTATTATTCCCTCATTATTTAATATCACTATACTACTATAAAATTGATATACATCCCAAAATTGGGTATTTTTTTTCAATTTAGTTATACCAAGTACCTATGTTTTGTAGGTACCTATGAGGTATCTATATTTGTCTAAAAATGGGTGAGAAAGCAATTGATATTTTGGAAGAAGTCATCTTTAATATTTCCACTGTTTAGTTCATACCTCGTAATGCCGATCTGAATAAGTACTTTAAATTTTTTTGTTTCTTTTATTTCCTTTAAAAATTCGAAGCATATTTTGTAGTAAATATTGTTAGCAATTTAAATGTTCTATTTTATTTTTGAAAGTAAATAAGTTTTCAGTTCTCTTTTAAAACTTCAAATGAAAGCCGCTTCTTACTTTCTTTCAAGTAAAAAGAACCCTTTTCTATTTATTTTATTTCTATTCCACTCACCAATTTTCTTTTCCAGTCCCGTGTCGTATTTCTACTGGCGTTTGGCAGGCTTACCCGCTCCATGACGTTCTTTGCCAGGGGTCACGTAATTGGATATTTTTGAATTATTGGCGCAGTAATTTTTAATGAAGTTTCTTAACCTATGCAATCAAAAAACGACGTTTTGTATTACTTTCCCGTTATATTTTCATGAAATATGGCGTTAACGTTTTTTGAAAGGATATTGAAAAATACAGTTTATTACTTCCTAGTCTAAATGTATAAAATGACAATTTAATGTTCCGTATTGTTAATGAAAAGTTGGGTGATAGGCAGTAAATATTTATAGTCGTTCGAATTCGAAAGATGAAAGGAGTCAACTCGAAGTCGCTTACGCAACTGAATTACGCAAACCGTTTCACGGAATAAAATTGTCAAGTCCTCAAATACCTGCACAATTGCCTTCCTCTCCTATATCGAATTTTTCTAAAATTATACAGGCTTTCACGAAAAATTTAATATAATATATATTGTTAAAAGTTAAAGGTTTACTTAAGCACTCAAGAGCAAGCAAAATAATTATTTACTTACTTAACAAGCAAGAGTTTTACTGGACACAGGAACTGAAATTATTTAGCCTTGCGATAATCTGTCAAATGAATTTATTTTTATTTTTGTACCTTGCAGTTTTCTGAATTCCAACCGCCTGCATCACAAAAAGTCACCTTGACTCAATGACATCTAAGTTCGATCTTTTTCGAAGTTATAGTTAAAGTGCAAGGGGGAAACGTTCTTGAAATATTCCGTTTTTTTAAGCCGTCACCCAAAGGAGGAGGATATTAGATGAGTCTATTTGAGAATCAACGCTTTCATCCTGATGGGCCAATTGCAAGCGGCACCTTCGTGTGTGCGGCGTGGAAGATGGCGATGCTTCCATTTGCGCCGGCGCGTAATCGTCGTCGACGCTCTTTCACTCCCCCGGCCAAGCCCTCCCCTCGCTCCGCCGCCCGCAACCGCTCCACCAACCCGACACTTTTCCTCACTTGGCTCCATTCCCATACCTACATGGCCCACCGGTAAGCCTCCAGTGAGATTTCTCCAATTGCCCCGTGTCCTTTCGTTCAGCGAAATTAACCTCAGATGTCAATTTTTTATAAACATTTTTATAAATTTTAGGTAATAGAGACATACTTAGGTTATGCTGTTGTTTATTTATCTATAAACGTCATGAAGAAACAAATTTTAACGTTTACACCCTTATTCATCAATCGAAAAATAAAGCATAGGTAATTCCATTCATTTCGTAGGAAATCATATTTTCACATTTTTCGAATAGGTACCTAAGAGCCATGAAACATACCTAAAGAGGATAAATCATGCCTGAAATCCCGCCCTTATTCGAGAGGTATGTGAATGGTAAATTAATTAAAAGGTTGAAAATTCTGAAAACAATTTAGTCCATTTAATTCTTAATAAGAAGAGGCAAACTGAAGAAATGCATTTTTGGGACTTATTCATATATTTAAATAAAACTAGCTCCTGTTATATCCGTAATCTAATGTACATCCTAGTATCAACTCAGAAACTTTGTTGCTACACTCCTTGAATTTAACGAAAATAATGTGTAACTATTTATGTTAATATTGGATAGCCTAAAACTCAAATGTAAACTTGTATGAAATATCGAATCCCAGGTAGCTCTTATTCCGGAATTTTACTTCAACTATTTATAAATATTTTAACTGGAGATATGTTTTGTTAAGTGATTTATCGTAATTGAAAAAAAATATACAGGTAAACAAAAATTCAGGCATAAGTACCTATTAACTGAATGACCATAATTTGAAATTTGTGGGGTAGTATAAAATGAAAAGAAAGCATTCATGAGATTCTGAATAAATAAAATACATCCTCACTAAAGCAGAAGAAGGAAAATTGAAGTTAAAATGCAATTTCCAGTTGAAAAGGAAATTTCGTTTCGTTATCTTTTATAAGCTAATATCGAGAAAATCCTGGGTGGAGAGCGTTCCGAGACTAATTCCTAAATTTACGTCATTTCGTCTTTATTTGAAATTCAATTTTAATCTTCCATCGTATAATTCGACAGTTGCGCCCCTTCACAAAATTCTCTTCCCATTGGGCACCTATTTTCCTCACCCTTTCCCAGCCATTTCACCTACCCAACCTTCCTAGTTCATTGCCGTTATACTCTCTATTCCCCTATTCACCCACTCCATGTTGTAATACCCCTCACAAGTACATACGCCTGTCCCTTCACCTGTCCACTCCGGAATTCTTCCCTGCCACTCCCACCCTCCCCTGCGCCCCGTACGCATTCTCCATTCCCGATGCTGTTTCTCCTCCTCCCCGCCAAGTAGTACGCCCTCTCACGGCCATTTCCACGGGAGCCCCCTCGCAGAGAGTGGCCAGGGTCGTTCCTCCGAACTCTTCCCATATCGATCCGCGAGGGGAAACTTCTTCCCCGGTCCCAAAAAACCACCTGAAAGGAGTGTAGAGGGAGGGAGCCTCGCATTAGGGGAGCGCGAGGGGAGAGAGAGAGAGAAGGTTTGGGAGGGCGGGAAAAAGGTCGAATAGAGCCTTTAGGAGAATTCCTTCCCCAACCCCTTTATTTCTCCTCTCGCCTCCCTCTCCCCGATCCCCTCCCCGCTCTCTCCCCCACATCCCAATCCTCCACCCTCTTCCCTTGCCTCCCTTTCTAACTGCAAAGCCATTCCAAACTACGCCTCACGCACCCACTTGCTCCCCCATATCTTTCAATCTGCTCCCTCTCTCCTCCCTCTCCTCTGCCCTCTCCTCCCATCTCTCTCCAAACCATCCAGTTTCCGTTCCAACTCCCTCCATCACTTTCCTTTCCCTCGTCCTCCTCTTCTCTTTCTCGCTCTGCCCTCGATAAAGCGAAGCGTCTTTTTACGCTGCGAAACGTATTCCTGAGAAGGCATTACTTCCATCTCGAATTTCGTCATTGACGATAATTTCGTTCAAGGGAAGCGGAATTCTTTGGATGAGCTTAACTGGAAGAGAAAAGCACTTTTGGCAGAAATGCGAGAAACTATCTCTGGAATGCGATTGAGCGAAAATGCGATCGTTGAGATATATTATATTGATTAAAATCTTTAAAGGGGACTTTCCACCCTCGCCTAATTGTCCGAAAAATATCAGGCTTTACGGTGGCCTTTCAAAATAAATAGGTAATTCGACAGCTGCAAAATATATACTTTTGTAAATTTCCACTTAAGAGTAATTGGTATGGATACCTTTTATATATTTTCTGCATTAGGCAGTGGTATTACTGGTCCGTAATTTGTATTAATGCTTTTTTTATCAAAGCAAAATAAATATTATGCACTCTATAATTTTATTAACAATAGGTTTAGTTTCATATTCTTGACGTGAATTTGGAATTAACCACTCTTACCCAATTTTATTTAACTTAGTGTAAGATATGGTAAAAAAATGGTAAAATTGCACGAAGTCTGCTTGGTGCTAAATGTACTAGCTTCTTTAGCCTTAGTAAAACTGTGAGTAAACCTTGCGCGATAGATGGGATGGAACAACCTTAGCTCAGTGATTCACAGGATACTTGACGGCAGAGAGAAAAACCCTTTCCTGGCCGCCGGTGGTAAATATCCGAAAGGGGCGCTTGTTCCCTTTTCCCTTGCTCTACAACGGGCGTGCGGAACGCGGAGGAGGAATGGGGAGGGCGATGAAGGGGGAGGGCGAAGGGGGAAAGGCATCGAGGGAGGGACAGATAAAGGAATCGCTTATGCTACAGCACAAAAGACGCGGGAAGAAAGAAATGTGGTAATGGTCGCGGCAATGTGGGTTCCGAGAGATGAAAGACGCTGGGAAGGGGATAAAGGAATGCGTATGGCACCGCGGTTAGGCAGTGATACATTGTCTTGATACGTTTTTCCATTTCGTGAGTAAAGAAGCAAGAAGAATACGGGGCACGTACACTTCGGGTGGGATGAAGAAAGGGAAGTCGTGGAGGGAATGGACTGGCGAGGAGGGGCCCTGGGGGGAGGAACGAGGTGTTGTTGGGTGAGATGGGGTGGGTAGGCTGTGTGGCTCGACGGTGGCGTACGCAAAGAGGTAGTGGGAGAGGAAGAGGTTCTCCAAGTCCCGTCCCCTCGAACTTTGTTGGACTTAAGTCAAAACGACCCTCCCTGGATATGTCTTCCCTTCTTACACCCTCTTGTGGGCACTTTATTCTTACTGATAAAGAGATTTCTCCGATCTCAACTACCTTAGCTCTGCCACACACGCGCGTAGTAGGTATGTCAAAGACATCACGCTCGAAAACGTTACTTCAAACGTACCCGACAGCAAGGGCTTAGGCTTTTCGGATAAGAATAGGTTGAACTCAATCCAAAGTGACGCTCTTGGCCTGATGTATATTTACTCGCATTTCACTAATACCTTAGGACTTTTTTGTTGCAATAGTCTTCATATCACTTCTTGGCATTCTTGCCCACGAAGTATGAATTAATATTCCAACGCTTAGTAAGGTGACGTTCATATAGAAAAAATATTTTCTCTTGTGGTCTTATTTTATTGATATCTTATCTTTTGATGGTATTATTGCGTTCTGCTATAGCCCAATGTCTAGAATACCTGAACAAGAGATTCTAATGTGTATTTTCCACTTCCGTAGTCTCCAGGCATCCACAAGTCATATTGTTGACTTGCTTTTAGTATACTTGCACACTTTTAGCACATTTTTGTATTATATTTGGGCTAATATTACGATTGATTTGGCTGTGTTGTGTTTAAGCTGGAGTTACCAATAGTTTAAGATAATTTCATTAATCTTGATTTTAGTTTTGCTTCTTTGGAATCTTTGAGAATTCGACTACTACTTAAAATCAGATAAAAAATATCTGGTCAGTTTTATGGGCATAAGTATCTTGCTAGGAGATATTTGGGCGTGCATTATTAATATCTACTTAACAACTTGGTTTCAATGAAAGTCCAGATAAAATTGAAAAAAGAATTAATTTTTCTTCAGCAGTATTATTCACTATGTACATGCCATTACCTACAAATCTAAAGACAGTGGAGGTTATTTCTTTGCGGGTAAAATATAGGTACTACTTATGTGAATTTCCTCCTCAGTTATGGATCTTCTGTCTTTAAAACTTCATATTAGGTATAGGTACCAATGAAAATATTTTAAATTATCAGTAATCACTGACCAGTATGAAGTAAATGCGCTTAGCCTTTTCTAATGAAAAATGTGCGAAAGTCAAATCACCAAACATACTTACAAGAGAAACTACCTACTTATAAGAGAAAGAGAGGAGATCAGTATGGATTATGTTTGTAAAAGGGAGTAAATTTCGCTAAATAACTCAAAATGAACTATTTTTCAATTTGTCTGCCCGGAAAGGGGACGCCGTGAAGGATATTTAGTATATAATCCACCTAGTTTGTAGCGCTTTCGGCTAGTGACCAGAGGATATCAAGATAAAATTCCGAGTAATACCACTGAACAAACCCGATAAAATATAAATGGTAGGTATGATTTTCTGGAAACCAGGCATCATTTTGCAGGAAACCCCTGCTCACACAATAAAACTGGTTGGTCCGAAGCCACACGCCTCTCGTCTTACCTGTCTCAAGGCTAACTTGCTTAT
>LYUA01000086.1:463974-478242 GCA_002093875.1 Calopteryx splendens | reverse complement strand
CCCCCCCCCTGAACAAAATCCCAGCGCGAAACTGAGCAGATTCTTCCGTGGATTCTGGATGGATTTATCCCTCATTCGCCCTAATATTCCTTGTATCCAAAAACAGACGGAATTTAAACCACACTATACGTATTTTCTCCCTTTTTACTCTGCCCATCAAAAACGTTCATTTTGGAGATTTATTTCTCGAGCAAGTTTGGTGAGATGGAGAAAAAGAGAGAGTGAGAGACTGTGGGACCTTTATGAGAATGAGAGAGAGAAATATAGAGAGGACTGCAAATTTGAAAGATGACGCACGCAATGACTCCGTCTTCATTCTCCTTCCAAAGTTTTTGTGTCGAAAGTATTTTTTTTTCCTTTCGGAACGTGCTGAGGAATATGGTCAATCCACGTTGGGGCCTACTTTAGGCCAGTGACGACGCTGAATTTAGATAAAGAACGAGATTAATCTCGGCACATCGACAGAAATCTCGGTGGCTTCCTGTTGCCTGAATTTCCCAGAGAGAGAGTAGCAACACGGAGGAGTCCTCAAGTGTTGCCTTTTCTCCTGGAGAACGTCTTCAGCAAAGGTTGACGTTTATTATTTATTCAGGTGTTTGGGGCACGACCCGCAAGATGGTCTTGGTTTTTGAGTGGCCTGTTTGAGTTTATTAGGACGTACCTCAGTACAGAGGCCACTAATTGGCCAGTTGTCGTGAGTCTAAGTGGCCCCTCCAAAGTGTTTTAAAAAGATATTTTTGCCATACCTTCTGTTCTACACAGTCATTTCCCTCAACTGTCTGGAAGGAGAGATGGACAAGACGTGTGCCGGGGTCGAATACATTTTGTTACTTATGATATATAGATTGTTTTGTTTAAATTTTCTACGAAGGACCCCAAGTGTCCGATCTTGTATGGTTAGTGTTCATTATATTTTCAGTGATGCGTTTTTAAAAAAAGACATCGAGTGTTAAACTTAACCAGTGTATGAAGTCACTCCTTCAAAAACTTCAGCCAAGTGAATTCAGCTTTATGAGTGTTCAATCGCTTTTTTTCACAAATTTTTGTTTTCCGAAAAGGAAAAAGACCATGTAAGGAGCTGATGAATGAGCCTGGATGCTGTACAGAGCCTGCTTTTCTTCTAAATTTCTCCCATTAGCTGTTTTCTTCCTTTTTGATGCTGATTCCCACTCTTTCTCGATTACTTATCAAATGCCACGGTTTCACCACCTAAGTTATTTCTACGTTATATTATTTACTTGAACGGGATGGACATAAGATTTTATGTTGCATTACTACATTATTTCGAGCGATTTATAAGTTGTATGTCATTTTTGCGACAAATATTCCTTAATCGAAATTCTTAAACCTAACCGTGGGCACGGCGAATTACTGTATGGATATTTGCTTATAAGACGTAGTGTTCTCGATTCCATCTTCTTCGTAATTGTATGCTGGCATTTTTTCGGTGACAGTTGAGCTAAATGCTTTCCTCGATTGGTATGAATTTTATTTGAAAAACCTTAATTTTTAATTCTATTCTAGATGGTTTTATTTGCACACTTTATCCATGAAAACTACACTCTTTTTTACTTTTTCTCAAGCATGAAATGTACCCATTTAAACCAATTTATTTAATTATCTGATACAGCTACACCTTTTGTTTGACGCTTTTATGTCCACCCGCAAAAAGAAAATGTGACGGAATTCCTCTCTCTAAGGTGTTATTTGACACACTTAGACAGACACGCTCGGAGCTTTAATTTTTGGAATTGGTGAAATGGAAACTATTTTCACTTTAAGAGGAGATGGGACTCTCATTCCGTTCATACCTTAGGAAGTCATCATACTTAAATCCACATACTGAACGAAGTAGGTGAAAAACATACTGAATAACGACAATGGAGGAATTCTCTAGTAAATATACGTAATTTGGTGTCAGGGTAGGTCATAAAATTTAGGAATGTATGAATATAAATACATATATATATATAAAAAACGACATACTGTGTATGATATTTCTCAACTAATTTTTTATTTCCGCGTCGACCCAAACGCATAGTGTTTTTTTTGAAGGCGTGCGTGAAGGTGACATAAACACGCGTGGGCATGCTTATTCTTCGAGTGCGTGAGTGCTAAATCTTCGAGTGCGTGCGTTTCCAGCGGCCACAAGAGTGCCCGCCAATTTCGCAGACTTTGACGGTATACACACGGCGCTCCCATACTTCCTCTCCCTATTGCTCTGTCTGCTGCGTGGCACTGTATTCTCTGTCGTTTCGTCTCTTTGCCGTATGCCATTTTATGATAATGTGTAAACTAATGCAGCTTCTTGCCGAAATCAAATTTGACTGTTAGTAGAAATTACTGTTGGATCTGATAGATCAGGAATGGAAACTCAGAAAAGTCACAATGCCGTGCGAATTTTTTTTATTAATAAATTTTAAAAGCCAAACTCAGCCATTGACCTTTCCGGATCATTAAATATGGCAGCTAGAGTTACAGATGTATTGGAAATGAAATAAGAAATCCTTTTCACAAGACGGTCAAACGTTTTCTCTGTATACGGTTAATATAAGTTGTATGAGAGATAATTGGGTAATTTTTAAATTTTCATGGGTTTCAGATTGTGGTAAGAAAGTTCAAAACATTGTAGGGGAAGTTTATTTGACCATATTTTTATCCATACAAAACCAACTTCAATAACCCCCGTTTTCAGTCTTAATGCATGGGAAATAGCTAATAATATTGTTACAATGCTGAATATATTTTGACGGGATACTGAGAATAAGCTTCATGATTGCAGTGTTCAAATACTCTGTCACAAATGCTGTCTATTTAAACCTAATTATTCATTTAAATTAAAATACTTGTATTACTAATTAGTACAAAACAAAACATTAAGAATCCCGGAGCAAGGTTTTTAGAATCAGTAATTATCGTTTAATTCTTTGGAATTGAGTACGTAGCAAACATTGTTTATTTTAGGTATTGCTGAATGAATGAGGTGATCATTTTCTTAAGTACCTTTGTTACAAAAATTGGTACATGCATATTTCCTATTAATACCTCTATCGTTGGTGTTCCCTTACATAGTAAACGAAAAGCGGATCGTAAATTTGATTAACTGCACATTAAAACACCCTCTTCTTGAAGTCGTGTACAAAATTTTTAAACATCCGCGAAACAATCTAGCAGCATAAATTTATAATTGCAAATATTAGTTCAAACTTCTACCAGTGAATCTTAGGTGTTAACTGTTAACGTCAAGGATTCATTACATTAGTTCAATCGATAGTAAAATGCGTTACGGTGGTATTAAACGGTCGTTAATATATTTTATAAATTTATTTTCCTCATGATACAATATATCAGCTAGCCAAGCACACTTAGGATACAGTCAAATATTCTCTTTCATACAAAAATGATAGATTTTTTATTATTATATTAATTTAAACACATCAAATATTTGTGCGTCAAATATTTGTCGAAAGTTTCATTGCATTGTTTCGGTGACTGTGTCACAGACATTGTGTTATGCGAACCTCTTTTTTGGTAGTTTGCAGGAAAATTTATGTTACGTTTTCGATTACAAAAATGTCTTGCTCCAGCCTGTGATAGAGGACCTATGACAAGGTTCACGTATACGCAAATTGTCAAGTCGTTTAAGTGGACCTAAGTAGCTTATCGTTGAAAACATTGCAGCATTCTTTTGTTTTGTATAGAATAAGCCAATAAATGTTGGCAAAACTTCTCAAATCCGAATTATTTCCTGTAGATTTGTATAACAGGCGTATGCGCTTGGCATTAAAAATATTTATGAATGGTGAGAGGATTTTGATATATGAATGTATGGCGTAAATTTAAGAGATTTCCAAAGTGGTAAATGCTACTTTGGTGGTCTAAAGGAGTCCGGTGACCTTTGCTCAGCTGACATGCATGCAAAGAATGAGGACATTTTTCTGGCTGAATTTAGCGTGAAAAGCTGTAAAACACAAACCGTCAGCCATAAACGAAATGTCATTGTTTTGGACGACACTAATATACGTAGATATGATAATCCATTTATAAATTAATAATAGAGAACATTTTCCTTGAATTGATGATCCATGCGAAAGAAGCAAAAAATTTATAAATTTACAGTAAGATGTGATCGTAATATGTGAATGTGTGTGTGTATGTTTTTGTCAGTCTCTATAGAGTAGTGTTGTCACTGGTTAAAACCGCCTAAGTTCCATTTTTATCAAACGGCTTGAAATAGAGGACACTGTTTTTTTCAAAATTGAGTGGCCTGAAAGCTATTTGTTGAGGCAATATGTTTAAATCCTATTGGTGATTATCCTAATACGCTCCATGTAAAGCGATTAGTATTAAGAATGGCTTACTGAAACGTCTAAATTGCAATTTAAGTTTTCTTACGCCATGTGTTGATGAAAATAATAATTTCGGCCGCTCCATCTTTATGCGTCAAATTTGCTGGAGTTTTTGTTGCAACTTTGTATACCTCTGAGCTTACCTAGTATTTAATATAGGAGCTCTGTCGTTTTTTCTTCTTTGCCGTTGGGTTATTCTTATAATTGCACCGGGAAATCTTAATGCGCTGTAAATATTTGATATTATTGGAAATATTGTTACTGTTGTAATCACGGATTTATATCGTGTTTCTTTTAATTACTTAGTTCTTATCATTCCGAATTAAATAACGAAAAATAGTTGAAGTTTTAAAATATTCTATAATCCTTTTATTGCTTTTAAAGCTACTTCAAAATTGAAATTTACTGAAGTTTGTTGGATGATTTTTGTGTTTTCTGAAAAGTGACCATTTTTTTAAGTTTAAAATAATTAACATCTGAGAGTGCCATATTGAATGGGTGCTGAATAACATTACAAACATTAGAGCTTGATATTTTTGTTGAATGGTACGACATTTGTTGAATTAAAAAAAACGTGAGTGTGTTGCCTAAACGTATCATAAATTTAATATTATTTTCGAAGAACTACATCCTCAAGTCAGTAGTCGATAGCATTGTATCCGGATCTTGAAGATAATTTTTGTTTACTTAGGAGTACAATTAAACACTTAGACAGTCATTTAAATTCGCGCACTCTTATTGCTAAAGCATATATATGAATAATAGCATGTAATCATCTATTCCTTCCCTACTTGGTATGTATTTTTAATAATAAATGTTTCAAATCTTTTTTATAAGTTCACCGTCCCTTCGAATATGTACATAATTATGGCTCTCATAAAATAGTGGCAAAACGAAATGGTTGTGTTTTAATTAAAACTGTTCTATTTCTGTTTGTGTTGTTCGGAAAATGTGTAATTGTTTTGTTTCCGTTTATATTTGTCTCCCTATAGTAGTATGTGTAATAATAGGACTTCTCATTGCATAAGCATTATATAACTGTTTTTCATGTCTGTACTTCAAAGTGTTAGTTGGATATAGGATGTTGATGTGTTCTAGAAAGTGTCCATGCTGATGTGTAGAGGTATGGCTCATTGTTTATTGTTTTCTAAATCAACGAGCGACTCAGCCAATAAGAAACGACATTTAATGAGAAAACACTGCAGTGCTTATTAACATGCTCGTGTTTTTCTTTTCACTGTCCTCCATGCTTTTATTTTTGAGCTTCAAAAATGAGGCCAAAAACCATTCTTTTTTCATCGTAAGAATCTTATATGCAGTACAAGACTGTAGAATTTTCCCCTTGTGTAAATAAAGATTTAGAAAATTAAAAGTGTATCTTATCACAATAGTGATGAGAGGTATTTTTAATCATTCATCCTTCCAAAGCGCCATAAATATATTCAAGCATCTCTCTTAGCAGCTTTACCGAACGGATCCATGCTGATAAGTAAAAGTGTATGGTGAATGTCAGTTGTTATTGAGAAGGCTATTAACTTTGATATTCCCAAATTTTATTTGTTTATGTAGGCATTTTTATTCGTGAATGATGGTTTATTTTTCCAAATGTCCATAGAAAGAAGCTTAACAAAGTGAATAGACTAAATGTTTTAATTTAAGAAATTGGTAAGAAAATAAAATTATTATTTCTGTGCATTTATGTTGATAAATATTACTTGTTCATTTTAAAAACCCACGGATAAAATGAAAAGAGTATTGGTAGTTGCCACACGATGTGTTGAAAGAAACACGTTTTATGTTTAAATCATAAAAATGACCCTTGTGAAAAAACATGCTTCAAAGAAAATAAATTAGAAATGCTTTCTTTAGTCCTGAACAGGTTTGTTTGTACCTTCTCAGCATCTTTGATTCTAACAGTTGCAACAGTTATCTTTTAATTTACTGGCCTTAGTGTCATTCGTATACCATGCCATTCACACTCATGTAACTGGCGCACAGCAAGTTTAGGACCTAAAAGGAAGAGGTTGGACCACGTGGTGTATCAGACATTTCTGCACACCTATACCCACCATGGGGGTGGCTGGGTCTCAAACACTGGTTCGGGTGACCATTCTCCCTTCGATCGGCTAACGGCCGCCAGCCTTCTCCCTTCGGTGGGAGTGGCGTTCCCGGGCAGAACGGAGAGCGTATCTCCGAGACTCTCATTGAACGTAAAATGGCTACAGAAAAATCCTGCCTGAAATTGGAATTTAAACAATATATTATTTTGTGAATGACTCTCCAAAATTCATCTTTTCAGGTGTTTTTGCATTGCATGTTTAAAAAGTGATTTAAATATTCAATACGTATTTGTGAACAACTTTGAAATCAGCCCAAATTTATTAATTGGCAATGGATCAATTGTAAATCAGTAATTTTAAAGAAATACTGAGAAAACCATCCAATGTGTGATTGATACCTCTTGTTCTATTTAGTTAGGTATTTTAAAATGTTTTATTCCAATAGGTATAGGTAGGTATTTTTTAGGCTAGAGTAGGTTGACTTAACTAGGGCAAAGCGAAGTACAATATAAAAACTATAAATGTACGGTATGAATTAATCAGAAAAAGATGAAAGATGACCTTGAAAAGTAATAATAACCAATCATCTTTGGGTTCAGAAGTATTGGCGAATATGTAATGGAAAATATAGGTAGGTATAAACGTCAGTGGCGTTTAGTCGGCGGTAAATTTATCCATTTAATCACATAGTAGTAGTTGACGCATTCCACTCTTTATTATTTTATATGGTCTGTGTGGCTTAGTATTGTGCTGTAAAGAGCTATTAATAATGCTAAACACTCGGATGACTTAAAATTAACCGAATGAAAGTTAGAATTATCAGAAAGTTTTGGAGGGTGAAGACATACTACCAATTTAATAAAATATTATTACCCATTACCATAGGCCAATTTTGAGTGATAAGTACAAAGAGCGGTGACTTGTTATAAAAAATTTTAATTGAAGCAAAGTGTAAGCATTTTCCAAAATGTAGGGCATTATGTTTATCCATCAATGTACTAAAGACATGAAAATATACGTTTCCTGAAAACGCCACATTGACGCCAAATAAGCAAAATATACTATTAACATTAGTAATTAATAAGATATTCAGTCGTTGGAATAGTGAAAAAATACGTCCTGCTCTTGCAAAATAGGTAATTTATCTGCGAAAATAAATAATTACCGTGTTACTCTGATTTATGATCTCTATTTAATAACCTATTCACTAAAGACGCATTCATTTTAGTAATATTATAACCATTATAATTTATCTTTAGCTCTTTAAAAACATGGAATCATTTGTTACATTCTTCAGTTGAAAAGGAGTTAGATTTGCGTAATGGGAGTTTCCGCTTACATCTGGGAAATAAATCGTTACAAAAATATGCTGAGGTAATTTTTCCATTTGGCTTCTATCCAACCAACTTCCTTGTTGATTAATGCACTTTTCATTCTCTCGAGGTTCACTTTATCTCTTTCTTCTGTTTTGAGCCAAATGCGTACCTACCTGGTGAGCTGATGTAAGCGAGTTTCAGTCCCAGTTGAGGAGATAGTAACCATTCGAGTTAGATCACCCTGAGGAAATTAATATACCAAGAGGTACCTACAATGAATTACGCATGCGCAAACGTTCGAGCGATATTTGAAGTAGAACATTTTTCCTCCCACGCATTAATGACTTTTCTCCCTATAAGCCCTAGCGCCGCACGTGCGCACCCGGAAAAATTAACGGAAAGGAAAGGGCTTGAATTAAAAAACGTTGAAGCAAGGAGAAAAAATAAGTATGGGGTCGTCAGAATTCTATTCCAAGTCACGCGACCGCATAATTTGCTCGTTCCCTTCAAATGCTCGCAACAAACAAAACTTTCAGCTCCGGAATGGGTCCATGGGAGGGGTAGGGATATGGGGGTTGGTGTGTGGGGGGGAGGGGGTGGAGGGGGGAAGTGGGTGGGTGAGGGAGACGGCGATGTGAGGGGGATGTGCAGGTGGAGGGGATGGCAAGATTCCAACCCCCCTCCACTCCCAATACTCCCCATCAGGCCCTCAGGAGCGATACGGCGGAAACGAGCATCGGGATCTCATATAAGGGGAACGTGATGTGGGTTTTCCTCCTCCCCGCCCCAGGCGGCGATGCCCCCGGCCCGGGCCGGCGGTGCAGTGGAGAAGGGCGGGGGGGACGAGTGGGTATGCTGGAGGAGAGATGAGTTTCCCAGACCTCAATCATCTCCGGAGCCAATAGTGATGAGTCGGGGGCTCCGAATTGGAAAAAAGTATATGGAGGGCGGCGGTTAGAGGGAGAGAAATGGGGGGATAGATGAGTGGGTTTCGAGAAGGAGAAGGACGATGAGGGGGAGAGTAAGTAGGAATGCGTACGGATCAGTTCGGTTGCCTGTCTCTCGAAAGGCGCCCTATCGCAGCTAAGCACCTCTCAGGATATGATGAATTAAGGAATCGCTCCTCCTATGCGACGGAAAAATACCTTTTCTGAATTGAAATATAGAGATCATGTCCCTGTGTGCTTCCAAGGGAAGAATACTTGGGTAATTTTTTCTCTCCATACTTAAAAGATATTTATGGAAGCTCTTCATAATATTATGGCTCAATATTATAACATTAAACTATTTATCTCAGGCAAAGAAATGTACCGCAATAGATTTTCTATTCTCACATTGCAATAACTATCACCAAACTGTTGTTAAATTTTGGTGATTAGGGAACCACCCTACTATAAGGCCAGGTCATTTTCCCGCTTCAGAAAGTGTATGGACACAGTTCCCTCACGTGCCATGGCAACATGTAGGTATTCCCAAGGTTAAAACCAAGCGCACGCTCTGCGGCTTGTCTGCAACTGCGTTCCACGCAGGACTAACTAGGTCGGAACTTACTGGCGTGTATGATATATTAGACACGCCTAAGTCGACCGAGAATGTTTTTCATCTTATAGTAAATTAATGGAAGTGCAATGAGGAAACCCATTTTATTTCACCCGGGGTCACGATCAACCCGGCATGCGCACCGCAACACTATTCGCTAAAGATGACAAGTGCTAGAGCACTCTTCGAACCTCTTCGGGTAACGGAAGTGTCGAGAGCGGTGGTCCCGGGCATTGAGTGGCCATCCATCCGGGGGCGAGGGCTTCTTCAGAATCTATGATTTGCGGAGCGGAGGTTGATTGGGAGTGTGCGCGGGGGAGAGGAAGGAAGTATGGTGCGGGAGGAAGAGGAGGAAGAACCGGAGAATGGTCTCTTAGGGTCTCGGGAGGGAAGGCTATTTGGGAAATTGATTCCGCGATGAGTAGGAAAGAGAGCGGATTCCATCGCCATTGGATGGCACCGAGGCAGGTGTGGGCCGTGCGTGAGGGAGGGAAGGGGGTGAGTCTTCGTCGACCGAGGGATGAGGATCTCGCTCCTTTTCACTACTTTTTTTGGACCAGAATTCAACCGAGCGACGGAAAAGGGGGCAAACTGGGGAGTTTCCTCGATCGACAGGGATGTGCTTGGATCCATTGGCCCATATTTCCAGAAATCGCCGAGGATAAAATATCAATCTTTGATGATGAGATGGAGGTGGCGGGTGACTGATTGCCAAATAGATTGATCCATTGGCCCTAATCCATTATTTATACCTTAGTCCTTAGATGATCAGTTACTTAGGGTTAATCCTTTGCTGACGCAAAGAGTTTTGAAATCAGGGTTTATGGTGGCGATAAAAACTAGTCTTCGTTCAATATTCATAGGTACCTAAGCCTAAAAATGTTGCTTAACTTTTTTTCCCAATAGAAGAAGAAAGAGTTTTGCTCATTTCCATTTTTAGACCATTATGCATTTACGAAGGAGAAAGTATAAATATTTTTTTCGTTTTTTACATCTAAAACGTTATTTCCCATTCTGCTTGTCTTTATACATTATAAAAATTGGAAACTAGTTTAATATAGGTATAGTCTATAAATTAATGGGAATATATTTAAAACATTAGATTAGTAATAGGTATATTATTACGTGCATAGGAAAAATACTTTTGATAATCATTCAGTAAAAATATGCATCAACAGAGCTGAAAATACAACATTATTTGCTTGAAATATTTGTATTCATTACGCAATCGACAAGTGGGACGTTTGTAATATAAAAAATATCCCGGATACTGAAGTCTTCAGTTTATTTTTCTTGATGAATCGTTACTGCACAATGCTGATTCAATCTAATAAAAAAGAGGTTTTATTGAGGAAGGGAAATCATGAGAAAATAGGTTTCACGTGGATTTATTCATAATAACGCTGGATCAAATTCCATTTTGAAAAAGTGAAAATAATGGATTTATTTGGTTTGAAACGTTTTGGTAATACTTATACAAAATAATTTCAGCAGCAGTTATCATGAACGCCAAAAACTCGTCGAAGTTTAATAAATGTTTTAGAGAAATTCCAATTGGTCACTCCGAATGCTGCTGGAAAAAATCATGTAGATATGTTATGGCATTAAAATATAATTCGATTTGAATTCCGAACATTTTTTAAAATGTTCGGAAGTTTGTTTCGTAAATTATGAATATTTTGAAATCGTAGGAAACTATCAAATAATAAGGAAAATTTTATCCTACAAATTTAATGCACTCTGTTTGCATAAAATACAATTTATTCGTGCTTTAAAAATTCATTATAACAAATTATAACAAAATAAAACAATTACCTCCCTTTTTTCAAATTTATTTCGTCTGTAAAGGCATCAGAAAGTGTAACAGATAACTTTAAAAAGTCATTGAAAATTTAAATTAGTTAGGTAGTCTACCTATGCGTATGCCTACCACCGCTTATAGCAAAGTATATTATCTATACGGGACTCTTAACTTCTTTGTCTTTTAATGAAGACTTCCAAATCTTTTATCCTAAAATTGATTTTCGTTCTCCTAATTCATGCTAATAGGTATTGAACAGAAAACTTGTTTCCCAATAAATAAATGTGATGATAGAGCACTGAGACTAGATCTTATTTTGACATTGTATCACGGTCTTGGAAATCGTTTTATGATAGGTATTCGGAAATTTTGTAATCTCATAGATGTCTCTAGATTTTATAATCTCGATACCTACCTGATCTAATAATTAGTTTTGTAAGTAAATTATTTTCTTTCTACATATGTTTTTACTCTCCTTTTACTATAGCAATATTAACGTGTAATGCAATTGAGAATTTATCAAGAAAACAGCAAGTACCTATTTAAAAACATTCACCATTATTATGATATTCATTACCAGCTGCCGTGTCAGTTCGAGCAAGTCTGCCTGGTGCACCAGGTAAGGTATTTCCACATTCCGTAATCTGTGATTCAGTTTGCCTCAAAGTTATAATAATCCTGATTAGAGCTGAATCCGAATGAGAAAGGTTAAGTTTTGCTAACAAAAATCCTAAGATAAAACTAATACTCAAATCTATGCGTACACAATTAACATACCTATGTATAGGTGCCTTTAGGTACCTAACTTGTACGCTGCCACTGATTATATTTTTTTTAATTTAAAAAATAGGTAGATATTTTGATAAAGTCAAAAGGGATACATAGTACCCCAGCCTTGTGAAAGGTCACGTGTCTATTTTCGTCAAAGTAGGTTTTCCTTTACCTAAGACTCATTTTCCTAAAATGTCCTTCTTTAATAGTGTTATGTATTTTCCAGATAAATTTATCCCTGAAACATTTCAACGATCCCTTATCATATAGGTAGTTCTAGGTTATTTTTATATCAAATGATCAACCTCATTTGTTTTTAGAAAAAACCGGCTCAGATTCAACTATGAGATCGGGATATGATTGCATTGAATATGCTCAGTTGACAATGTCATAATGATTTAATTTATCCTACTTTTCGATTTTTTTAGGGTATTTGTAATTGTTTGTCCTTTTCGAGGCTTTTATCTCACTCTTTACTCTCTTCAATGATGAATAAATTGAATTATAGTTTTAAGTATATGGTAAAGTTTCTTTGGGTAAGTAATCGAATGATAAAGGTCTCCTTGAAGGTCACATCCTACAGAGTAAAGTATTTCAGGCGGTAACAGTGCGTCACAAAGGACTCCGCATCTCACGGATCGGTTCGTTGAAACTGGATTTCGCGCAATATAAATTGCCTTTTTTGCCCTCTTGCTGCCATCAAGGTTAGGTCCCGCTATTCCGTACCAGTACTTACTTAATTTGTTTATACCCTTCCGGCTTACCTTGAAAAGTCTACTTACTTTTCCATCAACCTCGAAGAGAAAATTACCGACGCGTTCATAGGTTTCATTTTCATTTCTTACGAGACTATTTTTTTCCGTCCAAAATGCGTGTAAGCAAATCCCTTCAGTGATTGATACCTTTTTTTAAATTTCTATCTTAATCAAAAATTTTCACTTTTAATCTTAAAACAGTGTGTATTTCATTTATTGCTCCGTTTAAAAGGGCATATCTATTTCCAATAGCAATGCTACATTTCTTACATTGTATGCCGTAATACATAAGGAATCAAACACAAATGGTTTCTATTCATGCTGAATATTAAGTTTTCTTAAAAACGAATTCAGCCATGGCAAAATATCAACGCCAGAAAATTGATTTTTATCTTAGTACAAACCGTCAAATAAATATAATTTACCTACTGCTTCTCGCTACCACACGTACCTAAGGGGCACACTTCATTAGATTTGTGATCAGCTATACATAACCCCCAACTATAACTTGTATATCCCCAAAGTAAAAAATTTGCTTAAAGGACATACCTATTTGGTTGTTATGACTCTAATCCTAGCATAAGTACCACGCCTTTCCACCTATCACCACATTTCCTTAACCTGTGAAATACCTTCCCTGATGGGGCAATAATCCCTAACCTATCTAGGTATAGGTAGAATATGCTCCCAGACGATCGAGAAGATAAGTATGCAGGTAGGATTACACAACATGAAACATTTATCTATTGCTACTGAGTATAAAATGAAATCAGAACAGAGAATTAAAAAAAAATATATTTATATTTTTAAATGAAAAAATATTAATTTCAAAGGTGAATAGGTATATGCATTTAGTCATTGAATTACCTATATAGTGACTTTTTATTATCTTCGTGACTTGTGAGCAAGACTTTGAATTTTTGATAGAGTGACATTAAAGAGATTGGTTCTTCAATATAAAAAAGATCAGTAAACAAAACTACAATTCCACAATTTCCCTATTTTATACCTACTCGTTTGAAGATAGACTTTTTTCAACCAAATTAATGGACTACGAATTGAGGGTCGAAATATACGCGACCAAACATGGTATCTTTAGGAATGACAGTCAACCGCCATCAACCCAAGTTATTTCTGGTATTTATGGTTATGGGTATTTATGGCAGGTGTGGGATGGACGACCTAATGTTAAAATTGAGTTTCTCCATTATAATCCTGTTGGCTAGGGAGAAATTGTTAGGGAGAGTCATTCCAAATTAGGTTCCCCGAATCCATTAAACGCGTCTACGGACAGCGATGACGACTAGACGAGGCAATGAGGCATTCCTCGACCACCATGCCGAGTACCTTCACCCACCTCCCCCACCCCCCTGTCCCCTATTGACCCACCGAGGAGACAGGACGACCCCTTTTCATTTCACCCGTCTCCTCGCGGTGGCCGTCCTTGCAAGACATCACTCCCCCGTTTGACTGACTTCTTGTCCCAGTCCCCAGCCGTCTCAAAGGAGCGGGGGGGAGGAACAACTCCACGCCTGTTCCTTTCCCATGCGGGATGGGAACCCGGCTCTCTGCCTCTTTTGACCTCCCCCCCCCCACATGCCCTCCTGTCCTAAGCCCCACGGCAGGCGTCCCCGCCCTGGGGCCTCGTCCTTGCGCGCGAGGGCGTCTTCCAGCAAA
>LYUA01000086.1:437609-455161 GCA_002093875.1 Calopteryx splendens | reverse complement strand
GGGGGGGGGGGTGTTATGCCAAGAGCCATTCCGGCTTGTATATCTTGTTAGGTTGTCTCGTTCCAGATAAGACAGACTACATGCTTCCTAATTGATGTCTAAAGTTAAATTCCCCTGATATATATCATATACCTACATAACTGGTAAATATTAGCAAACGAGTAATTCAGCCAATGCTGTACTATAGGTATTTATGTAATAAAATAGGCAAGTATAGGTGACTATATAGGCACGAGCATCATCCGAAGCCGAATTATAGAGCATCCGCAGCCGAATATATATATATATGTAGAACTATTAAAACACAAATGGAATGTAATTGAAAATATAGAATGGCATTGAATATTCCGTTGGATTCGTTTGTCTAACAGATGCCTGCAAAATCTGAATGGTAGCGTGTTCCCACGTCACATTGCAAAGGAATCAACGGATCAAGACCCGTCAAAGTGAGTTAAAGGGTGTCATTTTTCACTTCTAATTGTCATCATATAACCATACCGTTTAACTTTAAGGTTCCATAACCGGGTCGTTTACGGTTGCGAATAATATCATCAGCATAAAAAAAACCGCATTTAGAGTTGGCCCTAAAAACGTTTAGTGGCAATAACCCGACTATACACTCTCGTTCAACTCGCGGCTCAAGGGCCTTGCCCCTCCTCCTCGCTCAACCCCTGCCTTCCGATTTCTCCCCCCNCTCACTAGAGCCCTCCCCCCCCTCCCGCCGGCACTCCCCACCCACCCTCCTGTGCCCCCTCACGTGTGGTGGCGGCCTCACCACGTGCTCCGCTCTCACACCAGCCCGACGAGCCCAGGCTCCTTCCTCCTCGTCGCCCCATTCACGGCCTCACGAACGACCGAAAAACGCATAAACAGGACCACCGCAAGCTCCGAAAGACCCTGCACGAAGTCCCCCCGCTCCTCCTTCCTTCCTTCCCACTCTCCCGTCTTCCCTTCCGAGTGCAGTCACTCGCTTTAGTCACTTAATCCCAGAGACCCCACTCCCGACCAATGCGTGAATGTGATTAGAGTTTAGAGGGGAGGGGGCGTTGGTTGAGGCGGAAGGGGATTACAACGTCCCTGCGACCCCATCGTATCCTTCACTCACTTCTTTATTCTGCTTTCGTCTTGATATTTTATTCAAGCCATGCTTCCTAATTTTCTTCTCGTATGAGCACTATCGCCCTTTCTCAACCACTGAAATATTCTCGGCCATTCCCCGCTGCCTTCCCGCCCTCCCGGCAGTGAGCTCTTCTAGGCGTTTAAGGAAAAAACTTGATTGTACCATAAGT
This sequence comes from Calopteryx splendens, assembly GCA_002093875.1. Classification (NCBI taxonomy): domain Eukaryota; kingdom Metazoa; phylum Arthropoda; class Insecta; order Odonata; family Calopterygidae; genus Calopteryx; species Calopteryx splendens. The sequence continues at coordinate 453,872 of LYUA01000086.1, read as the reverse complement.
ATTTTCCCTATTTGCAAGCAGTTCGCCGGTTATGGTTTTTGTTATTCAGCATTTAATAATGAATTTTGCATTTTAATACCTGTTCATGCTCTGTCGCTCTCTGTCTGTAATGCCAAATTACTGGGTATACAAAGCTATTGACACCATCTCTTATAGCATTAATTTATTCGATGCTATCGCCAACTACACTAATGGATATTTTGCATAGGCAGTTTCATTTACCAGTTTGTCATGCAACCCATTAGAGGCATAGCCAGAGTTTAATCCAACTGGGGCAGTCCCTGAGCTTATTTCTGAGAAGGAGATGGTAAAAGTGAATTCTAAAATTAGAAAGGGCGAAGAAAAAATGCGCGAGATTCGTGCAAAATTAGCAACTACGACAATAAGGCGAGTGTAACTTGGTTATTGGTAGGCTTAAGTTCGGAGACTAGAGACGGGAGGAGCGCAAGCACGGATTCAGCATTTATATTGATACAGGCAGCATGAGTTTGCTTCAGACACAAGGGAAATAATTAGGACGCTAAACTACCTGTACCTATTGGTAGGTTGGACCACTCGGACCAAATAAGAGATGTTATAAGTAAGGGACCTCTAGTCTGGCCACGTGGAAAAATCAACAGAAAAAAGGCTTCAATCGTCAATATTAATGGGAAAGGTGGGGAAAATGATATTGAGGATAGGATTAAGGGAAAAGTTAGGATTTAGAAGGATTGGTGAAGTAACTCACTGTGCTCGGCGCTGGTGAATCCCTTGATGGTGGCAGTGGAAGCAGCATCATGGGTAGGCTCTCCGTCTTCCTATGATCTCTGCCTGAGGAAGATGGCCTTGCCTTCGAAACGGCGTTGCATTTTTCTCCCCTCTTCCTTCCCTTTCATTTTGACCCTTCCTCTTGTTTTCCTACTGTCTTCCCTTTCTTTGCCTCACACCACATCCTAACCTTTGAACTGTGACCAACCCTAGACACACGTCGTTCGGTCGCCAACGCCCAGCTGATCCAACTGCCACCATCAAGGGATTGACCGGCGACGAGCACAGTGAGTTATTTCAACATGTTTTCTAAATCCTTACCTTTCCCTCATCCCTATCCTCAATATCCTCTTCCCCACCTTTTTCCTTTAATGTTGGTCATTGTAGCCTTGTTTCTTGTGAAAATAAGAGAAATAGACGTCGTCAACGATAGGTTTAATAATTCAATCTTTCCTCGAACCATTCGCGACCGCAATATCACCAAAATTAGAAAAACAACAGACGCAGTAAAGGAATATTAGTTGTTATTATATCATTCTAGAGTGACATGTTGTGATTAAATGTTGGTTACTTAAACACTCCATGCCTCAAGCCCTTTATGTGGCTTGCAGGGTACCCCATGGGTGTATATCTCTAGGAAACCCCCGCCGTAGATTCTCTTACTTTTACTCCAAGTGGGGTGATTTAACCCAATTCTCCGATCATTATAAAGTGTCGCTCGAGGTGAACCACCCTCTCCCCCATTCCTACTCCTGTGTTGCCGATGTCCATTAATTTTATCTCTTGGCAAGCATGGTGGTAGGTACAAAATATAGCCTCTTAGGTCATTGAGCAGCCTCCCCATTAATTTTTCTTTTTTCAACGACTATAACGTGATAACAGTTCGATGGCTGTCTTTACTTTTAATTAACGCCATTTCCTACTCATTTTCAAATTCAGCGGTAGTAAATAAAGAAACTTTAGCAATGCCAGTATCAAAAATAAATCCGGCTTAGCTTAATTCCCTCAGATAATTTAACCGGTGACCTCTTGCAATGCGTGCGTTTTACCCGAGCTGGGTCATTAGGTACTTTTCATGCACGAAATTCTCTGAGACTCCGTGACCTTTGATGGATTGAAAATATCGCGGATGGGGGGTTGAGTCATCAAACGGAAAGCCTCTATCCACTTATTATGACATGGATCGGAGGGGACTGCGGGGAGCCTCCGAATTGTGTCGGTCGGTCGGGCGAGGGTATGGTGGGGATCGTCCAAGGGAGCGAATGGGGATCGACGCAGTTGACTTTTCGGAATGCTTCGCGACGCCGTAAAAATCTCGGGAAAGGAAGAGAGGGGGGTGATCGGGCTTCCAAATGCCAATAAGACGAGGCGTAAGGAGGTGGGTAGGGGGGACGAAGGGGTTGGAGACGCGAGGAAAGGGTGAAGGGGAGGATAAAGGTCGGGGAGAGAGAGAGCGCGTGTGGGCGAAGTGTGGTGCCTTTGCGTGTGAGAGACGATGGGGTGTTTTCTCTGCCTCGCTGTGGAGTGGGGGCAAGAGGTTGAAGGGAGAGGGCCCCCTCCCTCTTTTCGTGCCATTTCGAGAGAGCGTCAAGCTACCACCACTGTCGACGGAGCCAGGTTGCGTTCCCCCCCCAACCTCCAACCCCCCAAGCCAAATTGCTATTTTCTGACTCTATCCCATAATTCCCACTCCCTCCCTCCCCCAAGAGGGAGGGAAGATCATTTCCTTCTCCCCCTCACCCCCCAACCCCCCCGCCCGCGGAACTCCCCGCGGCACAAGTTGAGGAGGAAGTCAGTCTGCACGGTAGCTTGGGATTTTTGACGTAAATTAGGTCTCGTGCTCCTTTATTTTTTTTCTTCCCTTCGGTGGACGCCGGGTGATGTGTTCGTTCCCCTTATTTTGTTTTACGCGTCTCCGTTTGCATTTCCACGGCCGTTTCCCGAGCCAAGACGAGAGTCACTGCGTGTCATTTGGCGCCGGAGCCGTTAATGCCCAGACGTGTGGCTCGTTGGAGTTGGTGAATTTCGCTCGAAATATTTTATGTCGCTCCCAGACCATAGCGATTACTTTAAATGATGAACGCGAACTTTTACTCGGGAAGAGGGACGAACCCCAAAGGCGTCTCTTGCCCTCCAGGGAGACACGGCGAGATTAATTTACTCACATTTGACGATCACGAGTTCGCCTCATGACGCCAAATATATATTTATTTATATAATCCAAAGAATTTAAATGTGGAAAATAAGAACTCGAGGCTTACCATTTTGTATATAATACGCACGGTAATCTTGATTACTCTAGTCAAATAAAGGAGAAATGTGATGAAGTTTACTACATCTTTTTATGGATTTTTGACCACGAGCCAATCTCTCACCTTCCTTCGCATCTCACACTCACCTTCTTCATCACCATTATGCGCCATTTACTTTAGGTATATTGTTACTCCTTTCATTCCGTTAGGGAATGATCAAGGATTATTCATAAATTAGCATTTTAATGAAATACTGGACCTCATAGCTCATTCAAAACGACTTCCATTTGGGATTTTGTGGGCTATTTGTGGGTGTTCCATCAGTTGAGTGACAAGGGAAGAGCCCTACAATCTGAATCCATATCAGGAAGCAACATCAAAGTGCCCATATTCCCGGTCATTGCACTAATGCTGTCCGGGGCATTCCAAGGGGCGTAAAGCTCTTGGCTTTGAGACTGGTGTAAGAAGACATAAGGCGACAGTGATGGGGAAGCTACGGGGCTGGGCGTGTTTAGCAGGCTGTGGAGGGGCGAACGGGGGAGGAGGGAAGACGAGGTGGGAGGGATAAGTGAGGCTGTTTTGGAAAGGCAATGGGAAGTAGCGGTCGGGGGGCAGGGGCGGAAGGGTGGAGAGGAATGGGGAATGACCATGTAAAGCGAATGGGAAGGAGAGGCATCACGGGATCGACTGAGAATTGCCGTCTTACGAGCGAGACGGGAGACTTGAGGCTTTTGATGAGAGAAACGGCGAGGGTGAATGGGGTGGTGTGCTGGGGGAAGGGGGGGGCATGCGAGGGGAGAGAGGGGTCGAAGGCCACTTCCTTTCCTCTTGCCGCCCGCGGTGCCGAAGGAACCTCTCTGGTGCCCGAAAAATCACACCGCTTGGAAGAGGCTGTAGGTGCCCAGAGGAGGGGCCGCGATGTGAACCCGGTTCCACTGGCTAGAAGCCGAACGCTCGATCAAATGGGCTTGCATACTACCTCGCAAAACGTATCTCGAGGATTTTTATTTCTGTGCCATAATCGCGAGTAGGCATACTTTGGTGGGACTTGCAAAAACGATGCCACTGGTTACGGAGAAAATTTTACTGGAAGTAAGCAATGGCCGTTAAAAGATATAATTTAAAGAACGAATCATACTTTTGTGTGGAATAATTTAGGGAAAAATTAATAATTGTTGATGCACAAAAATAATTTGGAATGATGACAAGACTAACAATAACTGAATTATGTTCACATCTCAACCAAGTGGGTACTTAGAGACTAGGTATGAGGGCTTGTAACGTGTCTTTGGAAGAAAAATAAGTGTAGGTTCCTCTTTGACGACTAAAGTAAATCCATTTCGTGAAAAGGTGGTCTGAGAATTTCTTGAAACTATTTTAAGAGTTAAATAGACGTTCTAAAACATTTTCAGGAAAGTTAGATGAAAGAGGACCTACTGCAGTCATTTATTTCTCAAATTTCCTTGAATTTAGTAACAGTTAAACCAATTTAAAAATTCCAAAACGTTGCGTTTTCTACGCATGACTGAAATTCTTCTTGAATAAATACGGATATAGGCACGAGAGGAGTAAGTTAAAGAGAAAGAGAGTGTGGAGAGAAGTGTAGAGAAAGCGAAGGAGGATTGAGAAAGGTAAGGAGAGGAGAGTCGATGTATCCAATAGAGGAGAGTGAAAATGGGCATAATTTAGCCCCTGTCCACTTTTTAGGCTCTCATCAACTCCACTGCCACCATGCATTTGGTCGAAAGGTTCTCTTCATCCAATGACTGACATTATTTTCGTTCGTTTTGAGAGCAAAAACCCATCGTTTCGACGCTGCCACTCCCACATGATTTTTTTTCTTCTGTTTTTACAACCTTTGTACACGGGCTCCCCTATCTTGGTGTTGGAGGTGCGTGATTGCGACATGTCCAGTTTTAATAAGACGAAGGATCCCTCCGGGCGGTTTTACTGGGGCGGGCACATGTTCAGAGACGTAACAAGGAGTGAGAACAAAGGAGGGAGGAAGGGCACAAAGGTGCATGAAGGAGACGGAAGTAGTGAAGTTCACGGTGGGGAGGGTCACGTGATCACGGACGTGGAAAAAGAGGGAGTTGGCGTGGAACTAGACCGATGTGGGAGGGGGATCCCACCACGAGCGAGGAGGAAACACGGGCGTATGCGGTATCGCCCGAGATCTTGACAGTTTATGAAGAGATAAAGGGTGGGCCGACTGCGTCTTGCAGACCAAGGGGAGAAAATTGAAGAGGGAGGGAATTGAGCGAGGAGAATGAATGCTCGTTTCTCCTGGTGTTGAGCCGAAGGGGGAGGCTCAGTTGGGAATATTGGTTGGTTACATTGAGTGATAGGACTCACGTCGGACACGATGCTGAGTTTACCCGTAGATGGCGTTTGGATGTGGCTTTAGAATATGAATCACGTGTGAAATAAAAACCAAGATAAGTAAATTTTTTTCAGAACGTGACTTTTTCCTAAATAAATTATTTTGATGTGTACGGTTATACTTTTGTGCCATAAAAAATCAGGAGGAGGAAAGGGAGGAAGAACATTTATTATGTATTTTTAATTTTTGTATTCCTAAGCGCTTTATTGGCAGACTGGAATCGCGAGACCAAAAACTTACTGTTTCCTAATGATTCAATGAGAAATTTGACGCTGTCATTAAGTCCAGCATATTTATGTATACATTTTTTATAATAATTCGACCTTCTTTTGAAGAACCTGATTTTCAACCATTCAATTTTATTTAAAATAAAATAAAAACAGGACTCGAAATGTGTGTGTGCACACAATTCAATTGGCAATGCAGAAGTTTTGCTCCTTGAAAATAATTTCGAACTGTTAAGTCAACACCATGGATTACTCAAAAGAAACCATATTTTATGCTTGCTAGTAGTATACCTGTTATGATATTACTGTGCAACGAGCTTTTCAACGCATGGGTATCATCGCTAGGTTGACTTATCTATAATGCTTAATCACGTTATCAGATTTCAACCTGATGATGACGCCCAGGCATTGAAACGAGTATGGTCTATCCATTATTTAAATGATAAGAGGACTGAAAAAAAACTTGTGCTTTATTTTATACAACGCTGCTCGATCACTGCACACAATACGGCTGACTAAATTCCATTGAGATAAATATTAGAGATCAAACAAATAGAAAATAATCAAATAGAAATCAAACAACTTTCGAGTTGATAGCTGTGATTTTATGACGTGAAACTTGAATCGATAGCATTAACAGGTGTTATAGGTAATCAATTCCGGTAAATTTTAAGCACAGCATCTGCATGGGTGAGGAGGTATGGAAATGATAGGGGATAAAACATTGTTATTGACCAATGAAAACTGAATTTGGATTTAAACATTCTTCAAATTTCTGAGTTTGATTGTAGGCTTGGGTCTGATTTGTGTTTTTATGTGCAGAGGGGAAACTTGGGAGGAACGTAAAGGGAAAGACAACGAAAAGAGAGCTTAGAAATGTGGATATGGTGAAGTGCGCTTAACCTAAAGTGGTTTGACAAGGTTTGAGATAACGAGGTTGAGGAAAAAAGAAAGCTACAAATAAACGCCACTTTAGACGGATATAAGAATCGGATGGGGCATGCACCGAGATGGGAATGTCCGTTACATGGTGCGCTGGAAGGAACGGTGGAAGGACAACCAAAAAAAAGAGGAAGAAAGATGATTGATCACCCGGAAGGAGGACGAAGCTACAGGCACCTACTTGAGAATGAGGGCAGTGGATATCTATAGACAGAGAAGGCAGGCACCGGCGTAAGCAGACATCATTTGATGTTGTTGGGGCTGAAGTTATACGAGTAGTTGTTAGCCTGGTACACCTTTAGGCAAATTAATTTATATATTCTTAACAAGTTTTACTGCTTAATTTATTCTTGTATTTAATATACATTATTACAATTTCTAATCTGACCACCTTCCTTTAGGTTTTAAGAAATAAATTGGACGAATTCAGTGACTTTTAGAGCAGCATAGTAATTAGTAACATATATTACATCAACTTTTATTTCAAGCTGATATGGAATGATGATTTTCAGTTTGCAAGCATCCACTGCAGGTTTTAATTACAATAAGTTATCGGCAGGATATAGGTAACCAACAAATTTCATCCAAGAGACCACACAGATGGTTCCCGTGAAATCTTTTATCTGAAATGGGAAACGGTTTCGGCTGTTGAAAATACCTATGTGAGACTCGTGCTCCATTCACATACCTTCCCGTTCACGGAAAGTTATTCCTATAACTTATATTTTAGAAATGAACAGGCTTAACGTCTCTACGGACAGCAGACGAGAAAAATGTTTACTAAAATGACTGGTGGCGAACAAACGAGGCAATGAGCAATCCAGTATCAGAAATGGTACGTGTTACAGAGAAGTTCGAAGGGGGAGATATTAATACATCTCATAGAGAAAGTGATTTCTTTATGGGGTCACCGATAAGTTAACACTACACATATTGTAAATGTCGTAAGAACCCACCCATTAAATATTTTCCTCTCTTATCCTTCGCTCCATCCTCGCGCATGTATCTATAGCGGATAGGTAAACGAACGAGCCCTATATGGTCTGCCGGACACAAAACCAGACTAGCTTAGCCATTAGTTCATTCTACAGAGAGGGGCACAGTAAATTTTTTTTAAAATTCCGAATTAAATATTTTTCAAATAATATCCACCACTGCGCTTGATTACGCTTACGCTGCACTTGGAATATTTAAAATCATTCAACACCATAATCTTGTAAAACTATCAATTAATAGCAACGATATAAAACTAAAATAGTGTTTGAAAGTTACCATTTTGAAAAACCCTAAAAGCCTAGTTCTGGCCCGTTCCCGTTCCTAATAAATACCCAATATATGCAATAAAGAGATTTCGCCAAGCGAAAACGGACCGTTGTCGCATCACGTCTTCCTGTGAAAATTGTATCAAATGTAAAACCCGGAGGAAACTTAAGAATTCACGTATGACCATCGGAGAAACATTGCTCTAAGCTTATGATTACTAGCCACCATCTAAAGCGTCCCTTTTTACTCTTCAGTCCAAAACTCTTTATTGAAGAAAAGGATGCCTCACTCAGCCAACCGGGACTCATCCTCAGGCACACGCCCATCGTTCGCACACGGATCTGAGTCGCGTCGACCAACCGAGCACCGCTCCCTTGCTCCGTAGAGATGATGAGCAGAGCAGCACTTGCCCGTACCTAATAAGGGCATGACGATGGGGGTGGCGAGGGGCGGTCACTCGGCGTAATTAGGAAGGGGCGAGAGCTTGAGTTTGGTGGTCCACGATCTCCCCAGAGGGGGCGGGGTTGGCAGACGGGGGCGGTGGGGGGCGAAGTGACTTTCGGGGGAGGGGGGCGGTTGGATCCCTTCGCGAACACGCGAGCACGAACGCCGCGCACGCACGCACACACGCGCGCTGAGGCATGCACACGTCCACCACCTTCCCCGAAGCCGGTTAATGCGCATTAAGAGACGGGTTTATTTCTTCGAGAGGCCATCAAACGGAGGATTTAGTAAGGGTCCGTAGTCCTTTAATGCTTCAAGAAGTGCGCCATAAAACATGGATGAGGGTTGAGGGGTTTAGGCAGGAAGGAAACAAGGCGGTCAGAGGGTGCAAAATGCTTTGCGAGCCAGAATTCCGGGGTGAATTCGCATCGTTTGGCGTAATGAGATTCGATCCGTGAAAACGTCCCTTGGAAGTGATAAGAAGCAGCGTACGGTTGATTCTTTGATATATCAGTATGATTGAGCTTCGGACTTATCTTCAGGTGTTTTATTTTTCATGGAACGTCTGTAAAAAATAGTTATAGTATTTTCATGAGCGGCCATGTTTGGGCTAAATCCAGTTACCTCAATTCTCATTAGTGTGCATCAGGATTTTTTTAGTGCATATATGATGCTATTAATTTGACTCAGTGTGACAAAGCTTAACATAATAACTTTTTTGCAAGGGAAGGCATGGTATTGCAATACTTTTAGCATGGATATATATTTTATTATTACTTGCTAAACTTTTTATGGTACCTATTTAAAAATAGTGCCACCAAAATTATGCCTTGAACTTTGAAATTAATAATGTTATATAAAGGCCATCAGGGATAAGATGTTGTAGCATAGAAAATATTAGAACTCGATCAGATGACCAGTTGTCTAACTAATTGTCACCAACATCACCCACTATATTTTTAAGTTAATTATAGGTGTGTGAATAATTGCAGATTTCATGAAAACGTTTTCATGACATTTTAGTGTTTTTTTTACCTAGTTGTTTTTAAGGTAGTTATTAAAATGAGCTCTCAAATATTATTTTATGCAAATTTATATCCAACTTGAGTTATTGGATTCAGTTAAGAAATTAATTTGCAGGTAATCGACTATGCTTCAAATAACAATTTTGGTCATCATTTTTCACTTATAGTTAATTAGCAAATATACTTGCTTCATTTTGGGAAAGATTAAACTTTTTTAAGATTATGTCCTAAATTATATCGCACGATTTTTTGGGGCCCTGTAGAGTCATGCTCAAATGTTTTACATATGTTTGCCTAGAAAATTGGTAATGGACCGAGTGAAGAAACAATTCTTAATCTTTTAATGAATGCGACTTATATTCTTGGAGTGATTTTGAATTTAGTGAATAACAGCATACTTTCAATTTATGCGTCACACTCGGGAGCCATCAACTGTATAGGCTTTCTCATGGCGTGCTTTCCCCGCCCCTCTGCGAAGACAAAAAAACTCACCCCTCGCTGTGAGACATCTGCTGGTTGTTGTGCACATTACTTGTGCCTAACTTTAGCGGAAGAGCCGTGTGATGGCGTTAGCAGGGCACTACAATGGGAGTGGGGACGAAATAAGCTTATCCCAGATGGCGTGGGGGCAGCCGCGGGAAAGGAAGGGAATGAACGATGCTAGCGGAGCCACCTGGGCAAAGTTGGAAGGAGAACGACTGGTCGAGAAGGAAAATTTGGAACCGAAGGAGGGAAATCATGAGATCCTCAGAGGAGCAAGTTGCTCTTTTACCAGATGATATTATTACTGCGTATTTCAGTCAATACGAACCTTGCGGTCATTGGCATTACTCATGGGTTTGTATAAACCTTTCTTTTAATATATCCATGTACAAAATTCATATTTTTCCATTGCAAGGGGAATTCATGCCAAGAAAGTTGGACAAATGCATCAAAGCATTATGATTCACTGTCAAAAACTAATTTCATCTCGTTGAAATGTATTTTATCATTTTCTGTGTGATTTTGTAGAAGTAAAATAAAAATAGTTTTTGGTAGAATAAATATAATAGATAAATGAAGTAAATTATTTCCTGTTATGTTTCCATATTGTTATGTAGGTAAGTAATAACAGCCGAATTTATTTAAAAAGCTAATAGTACATATTATGAAGATGGCTCAAGCGCAGTATGAACCGTAATGGTTTTTAAATTTTTTCACCTGCGAATAAGATTTCATGTCCGCATTTTGAATTTGAATCGACGGAATTGCTTTTCATGGCTTTAATTTTTTTCATTAACAAAAATGAGGCTTTGCAAACACATGAGGGTGACTAAATTAGGGAACATATAAGGCTTTTATTGATTTAAATAGTTAAACCAGATGAGGTTACATCTACAATGTATTGCGTGTGCTTATGGATGTACTACTACCATAGCCTAGTACTTGTTTATGGCAATATCGATGATAAATCTTCTTCTCAAAAATCACTTTTTCGATCTTACAATTCAAAATGATAAAACGAAAATATTTCTTCGTTGATATTTTGTTCTTAACAATCCACCTTGCTTTTTCACAAATACTCTCGGCTTTGGAGAGGACGACGACTCAATTTAGCAACGCCACATATTTCTACCAAGAAAATATTAACCTTCGATATTGTTCCAAACACCTAAATATCCATGATGAAGCGCCAGTATAAAACAAAGCCGACGAACATTAGCCTTAATGCAGGCCAGATTTTGTCAAGCATGTGAAGTTGAAGCATAGATACCTATAGATTCAAATGTGTGTCATAATTCAATTATCAGATTAGCAGGAATAGGTATGGAAAAATAGTTTACAACAGTCTTACCATTAAAGATGATTATTAGGCTCATTATAACTTATTTATTTTCAAAGTTTAAAAAAAATCTATAAATGATTGCTAATTTATTATTAATGACTTGTATCATCCACTTGCAGTAAATTCTTCTTTCGTTGTTTTATGAACAAATTTAGGTATATTTATTAGTGTGCATTTGTTCGCATTCAATTATTAAGAATTGAATGTAGAACTTATACCGAATAGTATGTAGTCACAGGAGTGTATCTTAATGGAAGTGGGGATGCCCACGGATGTCAAGCCCTTCCTGCTTTACCCTCCCGACCTTCCTCCACTCATCGCTTCACTCACACCGACTCCATCCTACCCCACCCTATGCGTCCTTCTTGCGTATCTCTCACACTCATAGTTCTCTTTTTTTACACTCTCGTCCCTTAATTCTCACACTGCACGTCCATCCTCATCTCCTTTCTTTCAAAATCCTTTTACTCCCCAAAATTCACCTCCGCATGCAAGAAGTACTGTAGGTAATATAAGAGACAAAACGTTGTCTGATGGTGCCCTTTTACATATATGTAGTAATATTGATTTCGTTGTGTGTTAATGAGACTGAGCAATAGTTTGAAAGTTCTTACATCAGTATTATGTCTAATTTAGCATTCATGCCAAATGGGCATGCATTGCATGCATCAATGGGCATTGCCCATTAATGGCCAAGTTGGGATTTGGCCGCACCATTATGCTTTCTCCACCTTTCACGGTTTGCCGCCACTTCTAGCGTTGCCTCAATACGAGCAAGATCTGACCTTACCTGGGTCTTCCTGGTGACCTTCTCTCGGCTGGTTTTCCCATTCCTATAGATTTCAGGACGGGTCCCTCTTCTCTTCGCTGCACATTACATGGGCTAAAAGATTCGGTTCCTTCCGTGGATCTCTTAGATCTCTGTTGTGTTTTATTTTCCATTTTGCATCCTTAAATACAGGACCAAATATTTTTCTGAATATCTTATTATAAAAAACAGCTAGTTTCCTTTCGCTGTCTTTGTTCATTTTACATTTTTCCGCACCATTTAAAAGTACTAACTGGAGAGTTTTCTGTTAGAGCATTAGTTTTTCAGGCGTGATATTAACCTTATGAGTCAAAAATTTAATTGCAGGAATGGATGTAACTGCTAGCTAGAAAAACTCTGTTTTTAATCTCAGGCATTTCCATATTTTATTGGATATAATCACTTCAAAATATTTCAATTTGTCTACTCTTTCAATATAGTGTCCTATTACCAATAGTATCTTTCTTGTGAATGATCCTGTCCTGAGAAGTACGTATATTTTGTCTTGTCGTTTATCTTCAGTCCCAAATAGTAGTAACTGAATGAGGATTTTAAACAGTTCTTATAGGTTTTCCTAACTTTCTAAAAGGAGGTAAACATCAGAATGTACAAGCAAGTTAATTTTTTATGATGTTTTATACCTATTTCTGTCTGTATTACCATCAGTAAGTCATCATCAATGGCTAGGCTAATTTAATAATATTGGCGAAAGTCTATGACCTTGTCGAACGCCAGCGGTAACCAAATCGGTAACCAGCGATAACCAAACCGAGAAATATCCAGCTACTCTAATTTTATCCTTTGACTCGCAATCCGTCTGTTTTTAAAATTCTATTAGTTTCTTTAGGATTCCAAATATCTACGTTTTTTCCATATAATTTTTCTTTTTAGATATTCATATGCTTTAGAAAAGTCTCCGACATAGAGTTTAGAAAAGTTTTTGAAGAATCAATTAAACACTTTAATATATTTTCAATATTTCATGATAGTTTCTTTCAGAGTAATATCTGGTCTTTTTAGATCGCCCTTTTAATAAAATCAGCATGATAATCTTTTATGAAAGAATTAATTAATTGAGTTCAATGAATTGATTGATGAGTGGGAATTAGGGACTATACCTATTGAGAAAAATAATATAGCCGCAGATAGTCCATCTGTGTATATTCAATTCACACTTATGGAATGTGTGTGTTCTTAATATGACTCTATTTTTTGGCATCCATCTCTTATCGTTAAAATGTTTTATTTGACATTAGGAACAATGAAAAAATTAACACAGAATAATAAATAATTATAACAGAATTGAGGATATATTAGTTAATTTAAAAATGTAAAAATCGTTTTGTATAAATAACATCGCATATGAAATTCTGTTTGAATTTTGTTACATAAAGGAACATGTAATAAACTATGCCAATTATTTTTGCCGCTGTTGAGGGACTTCCCGTATCTTAAGATTAGTTTGTTTAATCCCTCTTCAAAAAACGACGCCGCTAATGATGAAAAAACGATGCTGCATGGCGTTTTTGTTTTGGCTCTCGAAATTTCGGGAAACTCATCACATACCTACCTACCTATTAAGGAAATCGTGAAACGCCGATGTACCGGAATTTTCTTCTCAAATTTCGTACGAAATCTTCATTGAAAACAAATGGCCGCGCACTCCTTGGTTCATAATGCACACTCGTTTGGTCTTCTTTGAACTGTCCAACAATTTTCTGACCATTCCACCATTTAACTCACTGTCACCATAAACTCTCAACGATCAGCCGATAAAAAACTTCAGTAACTTTGATCTTTTTAGCATTCAAAAATCAATTAACAGACCGTATTTCACAGTCGGTGAGATTATCTATTGACCTAAATATTACAAACTATCAAAATAAACACGACAAGTAGCTCAAAAATGGTGAAAGTTATGTTCAAATATAGTTCCTTTCACGTACAAATAAATATGACAAAATCCCATGCTTGAAGTTTTTTATGCAAAAACGGTGTTTTATTTTAAGCACGCCTCTTGGAAAATTCAAATGAACATGTTACAGTTTAAAAGACAAAATATTTCACCCTAGATATTTAACTCGGCTGTTTTTGAATTAATGATAATAAATATTTTAATCTGCAGATACTTGTTCACTTAGACCAAATTTTAATTATTAATTATTTGATGTTTTAAGCGGCGAAGATTACATAATATGCTTTAATAGGATTTTTAAGGTAGTGGTTCAATGTGTACGTTCGAAGTTCATAAAATTTGGAAAATTTAATATATTTTTGGTTGTTACATCTACCAAAAACACGTTTTATTTACCGTATATTTTACATAGAAATTTTATTACCTATATTTTACAAGAACCTCCTATTTAATGTTACTCCCATTCTCTATAGGTAATAGCAAGGTATTTATGCCCCTAAGAAAATAATAAAAGTTTGCACTAAGCAGATCTATTACGTCATACCTATGCACAATATTTTCTTTGAGGCAAGGTAATATTTCAATTTCTCTTCGTTTGATTAAAAGCAACTAAATATGCAAGCTATTTGTGATTGCTCGACATATTAAACCTTAGGTTATGGGTGGGTTAGATATTCGGCTAGCTACACAGAATTAGAACGTTTGTAATGAATTTGTATTACTCTTGTAAAAACCCTAACTTAATTGCCATCCTTTAACTTTTCAACTATCCAAAAAAATCATGTTTGTTGGTTATTTTAATGAAATAATTTTCTGAACGATGAAAATAAATAGGTAGTTATATTTAGTATGAGTACAAAACTAACCTATTAGTTGTGTATAATTTCTACTCAAAAATAAATTTAAAAATCTCTCTCGTATTTACGTCATGAATAAGAAAGCGCCAGTAAATTTTAGTTTTAGTTCAGTTCAACTCTTTATTCTAAAATTATTATTTCGTTGACGTTACCATTACATTTTATGTATTCTTCGTTTTGCAAATGTTCTTATTATCTAGAGGAATGTGAACGATGTAAAATAATTAGAAGGGGACATTATCAGTGCTTATAAATCGTTTCATTTTAGAACCAGGCATTAGGGAATTAAATTTAAATTTAATTTAATTGCGTTAAGAGATCAAATTTGTCTCGTCATTTTTAAAGTTATAAAACTTAAAAGGTTTTTCTGATATTGGCATAAGAATTCAAAGTACAGTTATAAAAAACAGATGATTTTTAAGATAAATATTTATGGTTAAGTGTCCACCATTTAGTATGGATAAATTTCGGGGATTTATACAATAACTTATATTATATTTTTTTCTTTCTAATATACGTATGTACACGAATTACAAATATTTTTTCACTAATTTCATGCAATTGTGCGATTATTGTGCAGGAAATTCCCTTCATAAGTATGTTAAAGTGATATTGATAGTCTTTTGATATGTTTGTACCTCTTAGTTCACTCTTAATCAATGCTTTGCAAAAACAGCTTGATTTACTGGTAGTTAGTTTAACATTCCTATAGTAATTGAGCTAACGAAAACGCTCAATTGCCTCATAGATGAGTAATAGTCCTCATTAGGTATGCCTGCCTCTAAATTCTACTAAGAAATCATGTAAAAAATTTATATTACGCTGGGCTATCCATGTTACCCATAAAAAGCTATGAAGAAATTTCTAAAAGCATGGTCGTCTATAGCCAATCCTAATCGAATCTCTGTAGGTCTATTTGAAAATCGATTGATAGTCCCATGATACTGGAAAAATTACATTCTTCCTAAAACAGCGAATAATCATAGGTAGTAAATGAGGTTCGATGGCGTAATGTGAAGCCACGAAGAAATTTATCCTTGGGAAGATGTCACTCGATGAAAGGTCACTATTAGAACACCAGAGCCAAAAAATTTGCCTAATCTGTAGACATCGTTAGCTTCGTTTGTCCACTCTTGCCTGATCTCGTTGTTTCTTATTCCAATACATTTTCTCCCAGCGTGAAACCTTCTATAGAAGGTAATTCTCGATTGGAATGCGTTCAAATCGCCAAAGGAAATGCGGCCGAAGACTACGAGAAAGAAGCGACTGCTTGGAAAAGGGGGTTAATGGAAAATCTCTCTCCCACTCCACCGTCCCTCGCCTCCCTCCCCCCCACCCCATGCTGCCGTTCACCAGGCTCCTCGAACCCAAACCCCCCCCACTTACCCATCTTGGCCCGCCCACCTTCCCGCCTTTTTTTCCCTCTTTGCGACGAAATTGCGTAAAGTCAGCGCTTTTAATGGTCGGAGAGAGGAGGAGATAGAAAAAAATGCAGCCAGGTTAGTGGGAGGGGAGTGGAAGGGGGGAAAGATAGGCCGGGAGCAAGTAGGTGGAGGGAAGAAGTGCTGGGAGGGA
>LYUA01000086.1:383146-395257 GCA_002093875.1 Calopteryx splendens | reverse complement strand
GAGGGATGGAGAGCCGGAGCGAGATCCGGAATGGATTGGAAAAGAGAGTTATGAGAAAGCTCTTGGGCTCTCGTGGAAATGTAGAGGAAAAGCATGCCGTGCCAATATCCGGAGAACGTGAAAATGGGCGGATGATATAGAAAACTGTGGGATTGAACGTGTATCTATGAAGAATAAATTAGGTCACATCTGTTGTGCGCTGATTTGGAGACGCATAAGCGTATCGACCTTGATTTTTCTGCCTCACACTTAATTATGGATTCTGATAATCTATAGTAAATGTGAAAAAATGTCATTTTTTTCAGAAATAATTATTAGAATCAAATTAAAAACTTTGTATTCCACAACTGTTTTCACAACTTCTTCCAGGGTTTATTCGCAAAATAGCATATTCAAGTATTCAGACATATATGTAAATGTTAATAGGTATATCGTCTGGAAAAGGGGGTGAGGCTTAAGCGAGGGATAATAAATGTGTGGATTTCAAAGATGCTAACATCATTCTAATTTGAAGAAATTCCACCAAGTGATAACAGCAATCATTTAGTAATAATGATGTTATGCAAGTTTTCAGTCCATTTATATTTACTGTTTAAAATTAATAGAATAATAATTTGTGTTAATACTTAAAAAGTATATTTCTACTTTGCCAATAACATTGTGCTAAGTGCATATGTTAAACCTAGAATTTATGGTAACCAACAGTTATTTTTTAATTGAATCTATTCGATATTATAGGTATAAATTAGATATGTTAATCAAACCTGGAAGACAAAGTTTTTCTCGATATTTTAGGTCTATTTCAACAAATTCTATAGCCCCAGTTTCCAGGATTATTAATCATAATTAACCATATTGTTTTTCCGATGGAGCTGTTGTGAAAAAAGGATAATATACTGGAAGAAGTTTTATGTCGACTTAGAAAAGAACATCTGTAGATACATTTCCAATCATTTATGAGTTTTATTAAAAAGGCCAAAATAAAGAGGAATAAGTAAGTATAATTACGTGATGGGGTATTTTACTCGGAAAAAAACCGTTTAAGCTGGAAAACAAGCAATGAAAAAATAGGTCTAGGTACATAAAATTTGTTCATTTTTGAAAGGTAAAAAGAACAGTAATAGGAAACCTAATCGAGGTCATCTCAAAGTCAACTTGGTATATATACTAGTTTTTACAGAACCTTTTTTAAGCAATAAATATCCACCCTTCAAAAAATATCTTCTAAGTTATGTTCTGGTCATTTATACATTATGCCCTAGAGTTAATGATCGTTTGTACATTAAACCTTTGGAACTTTTCAAAAGCTTCAAAATGTCAGTTTGAAATTGTTATGATTCTATTACCTCTTTATATTGCAAAAAAGTCGAGTGTTTTCAAAACCAACTTCATATTTAAATATTCAGCTGCCATTGTTGCCCATCTACGAACGCTTATCCAATTAGCTGCAAGATGGAATAGGTTGCTTATATAAAATAAATGCGTTGGAAATCCTTCAGATTTATCCTTAAAACAATAATGTGCTAGGTAATCTCAAAAATGAGACCAAGCAAAAACTTTTTTCTCTTGGATGAATTAATGGGAATCAGATTAGGTAAACTAACATATTTAGATAAAATAATGAAAAATACTTAAGCCGTTCATTTTAACGAATATAGAAGATGTGAATCATTGGTAATAGGTATATTAGAGGTTATTTAAATGTATTCACTTTATGTGCACGTAAATGTCATGTAAAGTAAATAAAGTAAAAATATAATAATATTAAAGGCCATTTTCATCATATTTTTCCTAAGAATTCATCAAATAGAAATGCGACTCCTGATAATATTTTGTACAAAATATTTTGTCCGAAAAAAATAAAAAAAAAAGGTATCCATCATTCATATTCTATGGTCATGCGCTGAACTTTTATCAAAATTTACACCTAGATGTTAATGAGCTCAATCTTAGACACTTTTGTTCAAGAATGATTATTGATATTATTTGAGTTTTGACATTTCATATTCAAAATGTCCTTACAGTATTATGGAGTTCCGCAAAGAAAATAATTTACTTGCTAAATGCACTCACTTAGGAAATCTCTTCAGCACATTTTGCGAAAGAAAGGATAATGAAATGTCTGCCCTCTTCAGGCATAAAATATGTTCCATATATAGAAACCATAAGTTCCATACATAAAATGCATATAGAAACACTGATTGTGCACACCAGTTGTTTCTGCTTTGTATGCCACTCTAAATAATAAAAATATTTTGGAACCATGGCATTTATAAAACATTTATTCTCATAACCTACTGCATGATTACATTCTAAGGAAAGGAAATATAAATTCTAAAATCATACTCAAATCAGGAAAAAAAACGAAAATTATCACAATGAATTCAAATTTTTTTATTTCATCGCTGATATAATACTATCTCAAAAATAAATCGTTTTGTTTACCGTATCGTTTTAAAATAATTCCTAGCAATTTATATCGAAATTATCCTTGAATATTATCGACTTAAGATTTATTTTTTCAGCCAGAAAATGAAATTAAAATGTAAAAATGAGGTTCAATATACATTAAATTTATTACCTAAAACACAAAAAACGTTTTGATTATAACGTAATAATCTTTTCCTTTTTCTTTCATGATAGGAATATCAACTCCCTCAGACATCGGACTACACAGACCTTACAAGGTAAGTCAATATTATGAGTTATATTTTTGTTCTTTGAAGTCAATTTCGGAGTAGGCTTAGTATGATTCATTAGCATCTTTATTGTTATTTTTTTAATAATGCAATAGACTATTCATCAATATGTGTATCACGTAATCGGCTACAATACTTAATCTGTTTAGAAACATACACAGCCGGAGGATGGCGTGTGCTGTTTACACCCTTGTGGAGCAAAAGAAGTTCTTAAACGAAGAGAATACATTTGAAAAGATATACTTAGCTCTCACATTAAGCCTACATTAACGTCGTTATGTGGGATGACGCGTAGGGTCCAAATACTAAATAGTAACTGTTACTAAGTGCAAGATTGTGATAATCTTGGATGTTAGTCTAATGAGGACCAAAAAATATTCCCGGAGTAAATGAGGCTTGCAACGTAATGGCTGTAACCAGCCAGCATCGAGGGAAGGTCGGCCAGTCAGTCATAGGATTTACGGTCAAGCCACGCTCCTCGGAGATGTCATAGGGGTTGTGGGAATGCACGGGGGAGGACGAGGTTCTGATTAACAGATGACGTGGCGGAAAATTTAATTATTCGCCGCCACGCACACGGGCGCTCGGGGTGCCTCCGTCGCTCCCTCCGGTTGGGAGTGGATGGGAATAATCGAGCCCGGTGGGTGGTCCGAGCCGTGAAGACCAGCGCCGCCCATCAAACCGGAAGCCACGCCTCCCATACTCACCCTCCCCCCTCTCCGTCTCCCCACCAGAATTAACATCCCACCCCCTCTCAACGTTTCATCTCTCATGCAGGAGGGCACAGTCCGTTGTTTTCCCCGCAAGCGTTTTCATCCCCCAAGTGGAAACGTAAATCAACGCGCGGCGATATGAGTTTCAAGATGGTCGTCACCAATTGAAAGTTTCCGTCCCTGAGATGCTTCGTGTGAATCGCTCTCAGCTCTTATCGCGGAGGAAATTGGTAATAAAGATTCTTCGGATCATATGGCTTCGGGATATGACTCGCAATTTTATTTTCACTAAGCAAAGTTATTATCCTCAACATTATTGCTAGTGTAAGAGGCTTGAATTGATGATTTCGAAATGAAGTGAATTTAAATGTTCTCCACGGCTAATTTTCCATTGTCAGTTGTCTTTCGTTCTTTATTTATGTAGATATTTTCTGACACAGAAAAAAGTATGCATTCAAAAGACACTCGAGCATTTAGATGGAATGATTTGATATTGGAGGAGAAGTTTAGCCGTCTCATATCATTTTTACTTCGTTACGTTAGTTAAGATTTGCTACCAAACTGGTACCATTAGGAGGACTACTTCATAATTGGATATATTTGGTAAGAATCGAATAATTTTCGATGTTTCCAACTTATGTTATTATTTACAGTATTTATCTGGCGGTTTAGTAATGGTGATTTATTATTCAGAAACACTGCGGCTCTACTACTAAGATCTCTAAAATTCACAATGTTAAAGGACTCCACGGTATCTATCTTAACAGGCTAAGGCATTCGACCAGAAATTGAGGAATCCGGGATAGAGTCCCAGTTCAGGCGATTGATTTTTACATTGTGATTTTTTCGCATTTATTAGTTAACGTTGATATCTTGTTTAAAGTATTTTTTGAGTCAAATTTCCTTAAAGTGATGAAATATTTAGGTTGCAACATAGAACTCATAACTATTAAGTGAATTTTCATTTTGAAGTTTGGATAAAATAATATTACTTAATTTACATTGCCTGAGCCACGAAAATAATTATTTTGTGTGAAGCATGCAAGCCTTAGTTATGCCAGGGGGTTTAAACAAATGTTTAAACAAACTATTTATCAATCTAAAAAAAATTCTTAAAACCCTTTTCTAAAACGAAGAATTTTATCATGAATATTGAGTTGCATTTCATATATGGTCAGCATGTGGAATTTATATCGAAATTACTATATTTTTTTAGAGTCAAAACAATACTGTATTCAATACATTTATAGTGATTTGAAAATATTACCATTTGGCTACATTTTATCACAGAAACAAATGCTTTTAATTAATTATTAAAGTTGAAAACTGTGAATATTATTTAAATATAAATATTCATTTGCAGGAATTCATTGATTCATGTTAGATATCTGATTTTAATTGAAAAATTATTGATAGAAAATTGAGTGTAAAGGGTCACTTGTTTCTATTTTAGACATTAACATAGGGTAGGGAAGGTCTGTAGATATCTGATGTACCTACAACATTGCCCACATGGTTATGATACTAAAATGTTGTCACAAACTTTGGGTTATTTCGCATATGAAACTATAGATTACCATATTAATCATGAAATTTCATGAGTCGACTTCCAAACAAGAGAAAAGTATAATATTCAATGTATCTATAATATTGTCTTTTCAACTATGTCTATGTGAAAAAACCTTAGGGAAGGTTAACTCTCCTGAAAGGAATTTTCAAATACTACTATGGAAAATGCTAATTGACGCTTCTATGTACAATAGCGGTATATTTATTGAATTAGTCAGGTTTTCTCAAAATTTCCCCTGAGAAGTCAATGTGTTCGGACCTTAAATATAATTAAACCTAAAATTTAATCTACTTGAGGTTTTTTTTTAATTGTTGCTCTCACAGTAAATTCAACCGTTCCATTACTTTACCTATAGATATTTTCGTAACTTCCCTGTGTTAATTAGATCATTACCTATAGGTATAATACCTATGTGGTATACTGAGTAATGTATAATCTTATAGCGTATTATTCCAATATAAATAAATATAATCCAGTTATGGCCCGCCTTAGGGTCGATTTATTTATTTATGCTACCTAGAACAAAACTGTTATACAAACGATTAAATGAGGATATAAACGTCATTAATTATTTATCGTATTCTCCATAAATTTGAAGTAATTATATATTTTATAATTTTTCTTAATCATTTTGGAAAATAAAATTACAGTTTTGTTCTCTGAATTGTGCAACTAACTGTTTCAGATATTTTGAAGCTGAATGAATCAAAACTAACTGAAGCACTTGACAGGCTAAAACATACATACCTATATTTTCATGGCGATGATTGCAAGTCGGGAAATACGCTAGATCCAGGGTGGATATCCGTGAATTCATTGGATACCTTATCTCATTGGCACTACCTTCAGTATATATTTGAGATTTAGTTGATTTTTTATGAATGATAATGACCGCATTATTAGTTGTAATTACATCTTTAAATAAAGCTAAACAAGGAGTCGTTGGTTCAAATTCATTCATTGTGCCATTTTGCTGTCTATTCAAACGTTTAGGTACATAAATGCTAATAAAATTTCAAGATTTAACTTGCTTCAGACCTGTTATGATACAGTGTTGAGGTATTATTTTAAATGTTTTTTTCAAAAACAGTTCTCTTCCTTCGGTGATAATGGAGGATATATTTCTTAGTAATACAAACAAATGATTGCCGTACCTATAATGTTGCCATATTTACCTTTGATAGGAATTTAAGAACTTTCAGTTACGATTCTATTAATTTTATTTCTTTGGGTGCTATGGTTTGGACTACATTTGATAGTTTTCGTCATGAACACCCTAACTCCAAGAGTGTGGAATTAAAAATAAGATATTCACTTGATATTTGGTCTCGTTTCATAAGCCAATTTTGCTCTTGTGTTCTTGTTATATTCATACTACTTAGTGTAAATTGTCTTTTTTGGTGTCAAAACAAATTGTAGGATCTTATTTAAGAGAAATTGACTGAGAAATCTCCTTAAGTCAAAGAAATACTGAAACACAGCAATATTTAAGAGTCATATAGTTTTCTAAAATACCTAACGGATTTAATAGATATAAGAGCGGAATAAATAGTTTTAAGGTTACCAAGACGTAATCGAAACCCCTTCTGATTTTTCTATGCTGTAAAATGAGCTATAATAAAATAGCTATATTCAATAAAGCTTTAAGTTTACTTCACTTTACTAATGATGCACAATCATAATGACACGTTGACACAAAGCACAAAACGATTTAACTTTTGTAGTCACTTTGAGCGTTAGCCACTCTATTCAAGAATATACCCTGTTCCTGTTGCACACTAGTTTGTGTTAAGGAAGTATTTTTTGCATGTATATATAACTTATTTAGGGGCTTGAATGAATTTAAAGTTAAAAAAAATCATTTATGCACAAGAAAAAAATTAATAGAGTAAACGATCACTCAACATTTCCCTTTCCAATATTATCAAAAAGGTTCTCGCTAACTCTCTTTGATGTTCATTTCCTTTATTGTATCGGCCTTGTTGTAACTTCGTAATCCTCCTGTTTTATTTGATCACATTAAATTTCTAATAAGTAATTTTATTTGAAAAACTTAAAAATTAATAATTTTGTCATACCTTGAGAAAAAGTAAGACACTCTTAGCTTTGGGTACCGAGCTGAGACCTTAAAATGGAAAATATCATCTCGCCTCAATTTTCTTAGTCAGCCTTCAGGTTCTCTCTAATAGTTTTATTACTACCTCCGAAATTTAAAAATAATTCATCTGGATCTAACTTACACGTTGTATTTTAGTAGGTATACTATTATTCTTTTTTGTATTACATAACTCTTATAGAATGTATATTATCAATCTCCAGAAATTAATGTAATGATGTTATTTTTTTGGCGTTCTTTTATTATATCCCTTTACCAAATTAATTTCTACAACTACTTAAAACCTATTGTGATTACTATATAATTGTGCTGTTAACTAAGAAATAAACCCATGTGTAAATCAATGTGTACCCCACAAATAGTAGAATTTATGCTGGTTAACCGAACATTATCATGAATTTAAAAATACAATGAATGAAGATCCTCTACTGCTGATACCTAAGGAATTACAGTAAGCCACCAAGTCTGAAATATTAATAATACATCTAATTTCATGAAAAATCTAAATACTTACTAGATCTAGTTCCCAGTTCTAGTATCAAGTTCTTTCCTCTCACAATTTTCTGCACATTAAGCGAAGTGCCAAACTCTCATAAATCTGAATAGGCCTTTCTTCATTGGGCATAAAAGTCACTGACATTTTTCGTATTCTTTCAAATAAATAATTTCTACCCTCCTATTATCCTTTTCAAATAGTGTTCTTAAAATTACGTAAAAAATAGATAGGGATTTAAATTTTTTTATAATTATTCTTAATCTAGACTCATTGATAGATGGGCAGGACGTTATCTCGTCGGAAATAGGAAGGTATTCCACTAATAGTTCCTACAAAGTCATAATTTTTAAGTATAAAGAGCTTTTTCATTTCCCTGTGGATATACATATACTATAACAGTTTTAAGAGGCTTAAGACAAGTATTACCTCAGTAGGTATTATGTACACTTAATGAATTGTTTAATCCTCAAAATTCGCCCTTTTTTGTTTTTCTAAGTTAGAATGATCCGATCGTTAAAACCTTTTTCTCTATTAAAAGGTATTCTGTCTCTAAGTAATGAGTCAGTCGGCTAGCATATCAGCAACGAGAGGCGGAAGCTTATCGAATGCCTCTATTGATATAGTTCTAAATAGCTCAAACGTCAGTCAATTCAGCATGCTCCATGTGCGATAAGACGGTATCTAGTGACACAATTAACTAGGTACCTATAATCAGTCACTTGGTTAAATCCACACAACTCTTCATCATTTATCAACTCTGTTTAAATAGTGCCATTCGTGAATAGATCTCCATATAAAAGCCTTCATGTCCTCTTTGGAAGAAATAAACACCAATCACTTTTTTTACCTAGAGAACAATATGATAAGTATCTATGTGTCATGCGTAAACAATTTATCTCCACATCACGGGTATATTTCTTAAGAATTAGCGATATACCTTTCCAGTAAAGTTCAACTCTGGATAATTAAATTATTTATTAAGGTAGGTTATATAAGTCTGAAGAGTTTACCAAGAAAAAAACACAAAAGAGACTTTTGGTTTGAATAAATTTTGTTTACATAACTTCACTTATGCATCAAAAACTAAATTATAGCCAATGGGCAAATGTAAATTAGATTAGAAATTAATTAAATTTTTTTATTTCTTAAGGGGTCATATCAGTTGTAAACTGAGATATAAATTTGTACCTTCATGTTTTTCAATTTTCTTATCTCATATTCTTAAGGAAAAATCTATGTATTTAACTGATTTACGAAGTGGTAGGAAGAATAATCTTTTCTCCAAAAATATTTCTAAACTTTTTTATAACTTTATACACGTATTCCCTGATTTATTGCTTTGAATTGAGTATCGAATTGATAGGTTAATGATTTAAAAAATGATTTTTCCAAAAAATATATATATATATCTAGTATAAGAACTTAAAGATCGCTAAAATATTTTAACAGCCAATGAAAGTAAATATATTATATAAAAATGAATTTTACCATTTATTTTTAGTCAATAAATGTGCTACGATTAAAAATCAATGTATTATGATTAGGTGACTTACTAGACCCACAAATTGATTGATATTTTCAATACTCGTTTAAGATATATAAAATTCAGTATTTTATCCTGAAAATATTGAATAACGGAGAATGTGAATGTGAAAATCAATAAAATATTATTAAAAACTTGGAATCAACCAAGGATTTTTATAAGGAATCAAACAAGGAAAAATATACGGCCCACGGACCTGTAAAAATTGTTATAAGTGGAAAATACTTTTAGAAGATCGTAGAACATTTTATTTATCTCTTAATACGTACTTAGCAGTCATTTACCTCGAACTGATTACAAACAAATTTCTACACACCTGATTTTGTGCCTTAACATCACAAAAAATCATTTACACTTTTTTATTTATTGGAGAATTAGTAATTTCTTAATTTTAGTTCATAAGGAGAAAATAAAAAAATACTTTTTATACATATTTTTTTCTGACCATCTGAAACGGATTCAAATATATGATTAAGCAAGTAAACAAATTTTAAAGTTGCAAATTTTCCATCAATTTTAGTTTAAATATCCAATAAGAAATTTTAAATTAAATAGTTACTTGTTAGATACTCTTCTTCTTTGAATGATTATTAGTTTATCTGAAGGATTTAGTGCAGATAAATGTTTTTTATATTTGTATAGATACAGCTCCCTTCTTGTTTGATTAGGCATCATTCGTCACTTAATTTTCAATAGCTATCATATGTTATTCATGAAAGTTAATCACCATTTCATTAGTTTTAAACTTAAAATTTATTTTCCTTTAGTGAATTCAGACAAACTCAGACGTAAATACTTCAGTAAACGGAGTGTTGACTGCCTCGTTCCTGAGCTAGTCATTCGACGGTGGAGGAGAGAAGGGCCGCTATGGTCGAATTCTAAATAGCCCACACGGAATTTTCCTGTTAAATTTAAAAATTTGTAATTAATCTTTTTAATCACTTTTCCCCCAAAGCTTTGGCAAACATTTTCGCCGAATTTTCATTCCTTTGCCAACATTTTCCATCGCATGCATTCTAGACTGGGCCATAACTTCCTTTTATGCCTCCATCGGTAGCGCAAGCTATCGCCCCTATGAATTCCGACGAATTGCTGCACGTTCTCTGACCCTCTCCCACCCACCCTCTGGCCTTCCCACACATATCTCAACCGTCGTGTCCAAACCTTACCCTCCCGCAAAACACTTTTTTTTGGCCCGCCTCCTTTCGATAATTCAACCTATACGTCGCCGGCATTTTTTTCCCCTCCCGGCGCTTTCCCAGTGATTAAAAATCCCCGCGGCCGCCATTCCCAGTGACGCTCGTTTTGTTATCGCTTCGATAGTCAGGGGCCCCAGCTCCGTCATTGCCGCGCTGCAAAATGAACGGGTGCTAAGTTTTTATCGGCGTCCATAAAGGCAATGCAACGCCTCCATCGGCCCATCCGCCCCCACTCCCTCTTCACCCAACCTCCCGCCTCCCAGCGGCGTTCACGCACTCCTCCCTCTCACCAGACAGAACCCCCTAAATACTATCTCTCCACCCTCCCCTTCTCCCTTCTCCGCCTCCACCTATCTGGGCACATACCACCCTAACCTCCCTCCACCCTTCCGCGCTTCCCTTGACGCCACAATAGGCAATCGATCTACTTTTTCACCGTGGACGACGAAAATGCATCTCCGTCATATCTCTATCCACATTTCGCTATTCATCCCGTCCCATTGAGCATCCCGTTTTTCGGAAAGGGTCCCCAATAGATAGAGACACGTATTTTAGCGTTTCTCCTCCCGAATATTCCCGGTGGTATACTCCTCTTACTTTAGTGTTCTTCATGGAAAGGATTCATAAATTTCTCGTTCAAAAATGCACATCATGGAATAGAATGAATCAATGTCATTAAAATGGACGCTTAAATACGACCTTGTGAGTTTTCATAGTTTATAATTAATTGATTACTACATTAATATCTGTCTTTCTAACTTAGAATGTTACCAAATTTGAATAAAAATATTCCCCTAACGAAATAATTAGTCAGTGGAGTGAAAGATTTACTTTTAATTCCATTTAGCATTAAAAACTTTAGCCATCTCAAATAGATGAAATTCTAAATTTATTAGTAATGGGTGGAATCGTTTTCACTGTGTATCTCATAAATGACGAATCCTTGGATGTAAACTGAAAAGCTAAAATATTTTTGATTGGTTGGTGGATGAACTTACTTATTTTTCATAGTGAATAAGTACCTTATATTATTTTAATTTCAGAGCCGTTGTATATGTATTAGATTAATTTTTTCCGAAACATAGGGCATGGGTCGTCCTACTGCTTAGTGATTTTTTATTAAGATGAGGTTAGCCAGACCCAAGTATTAAAGAAAATTATGCTACTTCATATTACTAAATTATAGTTTAATCTTATAAAATATTCAAGTTTAATTTCAAATGTTATAAATATTAAACCACTTCTCATTCTTAGTAAAAAAAGGTTTAAAATAGTGTTATTTTTATAGAGAATTAAACTAGGTATTCATTTAATTTTTTCTCTGAAAATTCAGCGAGTGATAAAACATCTTGTGCTAAATATCATTAAATATTTAACTCCTAAAAATATGTTTAACGCATTTGTAAATTTACAATTTGAAAAAAACCATATAAAAAATTTACCATATATCGTTCAACCGTTTCCGCGTATTCGAGAATTTTATTTTAGGCTAAATCTGCCACCAAGAATAAATACAACTTCCTATTTCTCACCATTATTTCCTTTCATACGTTTTGCCCATTCCTTTCCATTTCCTGGTGGCAACCGAATCGGATTGGCGATTCGCGCATTCTCCCCTTTTCACCGTCCTTTCCATTCCTTTTCCCCATCCCCCCCAAGCCGCTCACTCCCCCTCGGGAGCCACCACTCATCGGCGCCTATCTGACCGCCGACAGCAAGGGCACAGCAAACTCCACGACCCCAACGGACCACCCCTTCTCAACCACTCCCCCAGT
>LYUA01000086.1:371809-383078 GCA_002093875.1 Calopteryx splendens | reverse complement strand
TGCCCTTCAAGGTCTCTCCAACTCTTCCCTCACTCATCCCGGCTCATCTCCCCACCCTCGCCTCACACGCTCTCCCCCCCACTCTCCTCCCCTCGTTCCTTGTCCTGATCTCTCCCCACCCTCCTCCTCTCCCCACCCCCCACCTCCCCGCCTCCACGCTCCCGTCCTTCCGCATCACGGCCCCCGGGGGGACCGAAGGGTAGGATCCTCGCGGAGTCCCCCGGGGGGCTTTCCCTTAATCCCGAAGATCGCATATTTCGCTGAATCGCTTGTTCCGCAATGCCGGACCTCGGGGACCGATGGGACGAGGGAAGCGAAGGACTTGGAGCCGGGGAGGAGAGTGAGTGAGTGTTGCCAGCACTCACACACACACGGGGGCTCAAGGGGACGGAGAGGACGATCTTCACAGATAGGACGCGGTGAGCAGTCCGACACTGGTCCAGTTTTAAGTGTCTCCGTCCTCTTTTCCATTCCGTCTTCCACCCACCACTCCACCCTTCCACTCTCTGTTATACTTTTCAGTCTATTCCTCAGTAACCTCAGGGAAGTTTCATGATACCCATACCTCCATGCTGTCTATATGTTAGTATGATGTAGTTCTACTCTTATGGTTTGTAATCTTTCTATCTTCCTCCTTAGATATGTCCACGGCAAAGTGTGAATGATGCTCTCCCTCCCCAAGTGAATTGCACCATTTTTTTCACTACCAAATTTATGTAAAGCAAAGAAATAATCACGTGCTCTTTGCGTACATATTTAGGGCAAGTTTTCATAGGGTGAGAACCATAAATAGGCTCATATAAATTAGAACCAATCTTTGATAGCAACTAATATGATAGTAAATTAAGAGGGAGAACTAATCTGAAATTACTAGTAATTTAAATTAGAGAAGGTTTAAAAGCGTTATTCTAACTATTTTAAGTTTCTTACGGTGGTGAAAGTTAAGACACATTTGATGACATGTGGTCATCAAATAAATGATCGAAACGATCGAATTGATCGAACGAAGAAAAAATTATTCTAAGAATATTTTTAATTGAGTTCATAGTATTGAATAACATTGGGATCGATCCCACTTCCAATGAAGAACCGTTTCAAGTGATATTCGCAATATGCTACTTAAAAAGCATATAAAATCAATTATTAATAAAACATCTGTTCGTCATTAAATACTACCCTAATGGCTACCTGTAAAATAACTCACCACCAATAGAAAAACACTGAAACGCAAATTTTATTCTGATTTTCAACCTTTTTGGCGATAAGCTAGTTCGGGTGAAAAGTGTTTTAGAAATTAATTTGATTCCATTTATGGATTTAAATCCTATATTAAAAACCTTTGATGGACTTAACAAAACTACTTTTTGAGCATAAAAAGCGAAGTACTTAATGAAAAAAAACAATAATATTAACTAACCAGTTGGTTATTCTCTATGGCAATAGTAATTTCTAATTAGAAGGTAGTTATCGTAGTTGGAAATGACTTCTGAGGAGTCTAAAAATAGCTAACTCATTACAATAACAAATAATAACTCACTCAATATATATTCTAGTCGGAAAAAATTAGAAGCTTTGTTTTTCATAATTCTTTTTTGTGAGTTAATTAAATGCTACTCCTTTAAATAATATTATACTTGAAGAAAACGAAAAAATAATTTTCAAAAGCCAGTTATGTTCTGTAAATTTATTTAATCATTAGTATTCCCATGTGTTGGTATTCATGTTAAAGATTTTTCGAAACAAAAACATTTTTTGAGATCAATTATTGAACTATTTTTTCCATCAATTATGTAAGCATATAATCGCTAACTCTGATAATGTCCAAACATTTATATTACGCATAGCTTAGTTTAGTGATAGGTATCGATGGAAAGCCGTTTTCATAAATGAAGGGAAAATGAAGCATTAAAACTATGTGTTATGCATCATGCACGCTGCATCGATATGGACACTTGTAAATAACAGGAGCTGCGAATAATTGAGGCCAATCGTTTAATATTCTCCAGCGAGCTATACTTTTTCTTTATATAGACGCACACGGGAGGTGCACGTATTGCGTCCATAAGTGCTCAACGTTTATTAATCCCTATATCGCTATCCCATTCGGCCGTTATATTCCGCGTCCGCGTGAGCGAACGCTTGGGTAAACAAAAAAAAGTGTGCGCAAAAAACGGAAGCGGAACGAATTTCGGATTGTTTGATTGGACCCGTGGAGTGTAACCGTTCGTTTTGTGTTTCGACGCACCTTCGCCGGAGGGCAGCACCTCACACCTCAATCCGCTTTACGGCCGGAATATTACGGCATCCTCCATTGCCGCAGCGTTATCGTCAGCCATTCGCCGGAATGGCCTAGCTGTTGCTGTTACTCTCTCTCTCTCTCTCGCCGAACAGCCAGGCATCCGGCCGCCTTATCTAAGAGGCCTCGTTGTTTTGCCTCGATGGATGATGTAGTGGGCTATGCGAATAGCACGCGCTCTTCACAGACAACCGAACTGTGGCACCGAAACAACGGCTGAATGGCCCCGAATTGCCCTCAGGGAAATGCTGGGAAGGAGATATGGCAGGCGGAGCACTGCATTAAAACGCTCCTTTTTTTCTGCCTCCGTTTTGATCGTGTCCAATATGGCAATCGTAAAGACGTAGTATATCATGATTCAAATTTCTATTGAGATGGACAGAGGACTATCTTGCATTTTTAAATACTCCGTTTACTTCCATTCAAAGTTTGGTTAGATATGTCAAATTCTGTTTACATTAATTTGAAGCTTACTTATTAGCAGTTAATTGTGGGTACCTCTCTGTTGATCGCATCTAGAATAAATTGATGATATTCATGTAACAACTAATTCCTCCACATTAAAGATGAGCTACGAAAATACAACTAATACCTAAAGCCAATTCAAAACAAGAGTTTAACATTGATGTAAAATATATTATTCTAATTTTTCACCATCGGAGTTGGGCTTTTTATTTTTTCATGCCAATAAAATGATTCAATAATTCAAAAATATATGCATTCATCAAATTGTACGTACCTACTAGTACCTAATAAAAGGTTAAAAGCCCTTACCATCATTATATGAATCTAGGCATGAATTATTCCTATTCTCAGATTTTGCTTGAGAAGGTAAATATTTAATTTAAACAGGCTTCAAAGGGTGTTTTTTATTCTGAAACCATGTCATCTCATACGCTCTTTTCGTATTGTTTTACACAACTGCTGAAATAAATCATTTATTATAAAATTGAGAATCCAAGTCGTAGGATTCCCTGCCTCAATAAAAAGTTCTCCCTTCTCACGGGAGCGAACAAATAATGCGGTAAACGCGATAGCAGTTCGTACACACAACCCTCTCGTATTCCCAATATGTTCGGTCGGATGGTGACAGGCCGTCCTCCTCTTGCCGCCGCTCTTCCTCCTTCCCCTCCCGCCCGCCCGCCCTCTTCACTTTCCGCCAAAGCCCTTCTCCCCAACTCCCCTACCATTTCACAGGGGTTTTCACCAGCCCAGCTGCCATATTCCGCACAATATAAGACTACTGTCGTCTCCTTCCGGGGATTCTCCTCACGTCTTGTCTTCATTTTTTTCACGGATTCTTCGCAAGACTTGAACCCTGTGGCGCCACCTTACAGACGAAAGAAGAAAAACCAGGTAGAAAGCAAAGAAGAGACGCTGAATTGACTCACGCGCATTTAGACACGGAATAGCTTAGTTATAGAATCCGTTTACTAGGGATGAATAATTAGAATTTGATCTGCGTTAAGGTGAGACTCTTGAAAAAATTTCACCATAAGTATAAGAATAGAAAATATATGCAAATATTCTCAATTTTTAAATTGGAATTTTTAATTTTTTAATAAAATTTCCATTAAGAATAAAGGTTTGAGGATTTATTCGGCCAACCCGATAATTGGTGAAATTCGCAAAATATATATTAAAATGATTTCCTAATTCTACGTAAATTTTAATGATCACGAGAACTTTCATGTTTTACGACAATTTATATCCTGAATAAAAAGGTTCTGGAGAAAGTACCTATTAGGATAATTAAATCTGTATTTCAGATCTTCATGTTTAAGTTTCAAAATTGGCATATTTCTTGTGTACCTATTTAGTGACCAAGACCAGGAGCTTTTTCATTAAACATAGGAAAAATGTTGAGTAATGTTTCCCAATCTTTGTAATTACTATTTTAAGGTTTTTCGTTTAACGCGAATAAGAGAACATCAAGAAATATGACTACATATATGCTCATCCGAGTATCTGAGTATGCTTAAATGACATCTATGGAAGGATGAATTCGGTTCTTCTTTTTTTTCAGTTATATTTATAACTGGCATATGTCGGTATTAGATTTGTTTAAACATATAAGAATTTTTTTGGTTATCGGATGCAATAAATCACGACTATTTTTCAGTTAACGGTGTACCGCAGTCATTTACGATGGGAAGGCCTTTTCAGCCTTGATACCAATTTCCAGCGTAGTCGCTCCACCGATTGTAATGCATAGAGACATGCCAATTTTTCGCGAATGAAGTTCGAACATTTTTAGCTTTTTCTAAATTATCAGATTTATTAATGACGCATGCTATCGTTAAGATTAGATTATGTAAAGTAGAGGAAGGTATATGGAATTAAAAGTTAAATTTTGCATGCACAAACTTTGCAATATGTTTGTGCATGCATACTGTAGGTACTCAACCCTCGTCGATGAATGTGACAAAGATGTACATTTCTAAGCTAAAATTTGGACCATAATTGTAGAAATTTTGAGTTTCTGTTTCTTTCAAATAAAGCGGATGGTAGTTTGATATTACGCAACTTTTAAATTGAAATGTTTATGGTTGTCAGTTTAGGTTCACATTGCATATGTGTTACAATTTAAAGGAATACTTTATGAATTGCCGTAATACCAGAATTTAAGGGAAATCATAGAGCGAAAATTATTTAACACCTTGTTTCACGCACATTAATGTAAATATTTAACAATTGTTCCAGAAACCTCATTTTTCGAAGAGCTTAGCGTTTCGGAGTGGACAAATATCAAGCGTGGAAGGAATTAACACTTAGTCTTCATTTTCCAAATTTTAAATCGAAAATTTTATAATAGTATCTAAAAACGTCGAAATCAATCAGAAAAATAAAAACGATGCGTTTTCCATCTTTCACAGAGCCGCTAAAACGGTTTAATGGTAAAAGTTGCATTCTTACTCGGATTATTATGTTTAATACAAATTTATCATCAAAAACTTTGTATAAATCGAATCTCTTTCAACGAATAAAAAATTCATTTAATATTTGCTAATTAATGTAGGTACTTAGGTGAAAATGAATTTCAATGAATAAATTCTTTCTTTAGTTTTGTAGCTACTACTGGGCTGGTATACTTTTGTGGCATTAAATTTTATTTAACTAATGGTCATCCCATGGAAATAGATTGGAAGAACTTATGTGAATATTGTTCAAATCTATGTTATGGACCATACTGTAAGCTTTCGAAAGCGGAGCGTGACTCTCTTTCGTCGTTCACAAAGGATGAGCTAGGGATGAAAGGAGAGACCGGGAATAGCGGCCCCGGCGACCGGGGTGGGACCACCGCCCTCACGCAGTAGCGCTGGTGCCGTATGACGGCTTCAGCTCCTTATGCAGCGATCAACTTTTTCCGAGGGTATTAGTTTTTCTTTTAATATTAATAAGACTGATTTTTCTATATATTGTTCACAAGCTTAAGCCATTAATGTTATACGTGCGAAAGTTTCATTAAATGTTTTCGTTGGCCTGACAGATTGGGGATTAGTTTGACATAAAATGTCTAGCAATATATAAAACCTCCCGTAGTTTAGAAACGAAATATTTCGGCAAACAAAAATAAGCTTCAAGTAAAATATTTTTAAATAACTGGCAATACCTCAAGCTTGTATCCCCGTCATCTTCTAAGAATTTTTTTAGATTTTACATAAGGTATCTTATTAAAAGTATAGAAATGTTTTTAACCTTTGAAAAATGTAATTTCAATAGCATACTAACAAGTTATTGGTAATTTTTAAATCTTTTTATTATTTTTTATCATTTCAAGTAATCTTCTAATCAACCTTTTTTAAAATAGAACTCAAATTCTATTGTTAAGGAAATGTTTAGTTTACTTGTTTTTCGACCCAATTACTCTACTCGGTCACCTTCTTAGAATATTATCTTTTTTAAGGTACAAAGTTTAAAAAAGCTATTAAGATAATGAGTTGATATACTTTTTATAGACATCATAAAGTAGTAATCAGTTCTTTCCAGCTAATAGGTATATCATTATATCATATATAATTGCCGCTAACCTATTCTAGAACCATGAATATTCCATTCCTTGAAAAAGAAATTATTAATGTTTAAAAGCATCAATATTTCAGATTTTTGAAAATAATTGTCAGGTGACAAAGTGAAAGGAATTCCGACCCCCCCCCCCATTACTTTGAAGCGTGAATTCATAAACCACAGGTATTCATGCGAAATGAGCTCTAAATTTACTTATAAAAATGTCTTTTGAGTTAAATGGTGTGGACGATTGGTTTTCGCTAAATTATTGTACCTATAGAGATTGGGAAGCCGTATCTATACAGGAACCTGTAATGAAATGTTCTCCAGTCGTAAAACAATTTCAAAGCCACGTAGTTTATCTTGCAGAACTGGGCTTAGTACATTTGATGATTAATGTTTTCTTTACTTTATTTGCCACTTTCAGAACTTTTTTCTATTAAATTTTGGTTTAATTTAGCTTAAAATAGTGAAAATGTTTTTAAGGATCAGCATTTTACGTAATGGATCAAGAATACCAAATCGGTGAAAGGCTAACATATATATTATTTAACCGTAAATCGTAGTCTTGGGTCCAAATCCAGATTATATAGCTACCTATTTTTACACTTTCCAAAAAAAATGAATTTGCCAATTTGGTACCCTGAAAGACTCTGGATGAAGAGCGTGAGAGGAAATATACTCAGTATTATTATCACATTACTTAGGTTTGTGAGGGGAGCTCGTTTCTGAAACGAGTCTTCTTGATGGTCAAACTTAGGCTAACTTATTCAAATCTAGGTAATTGGGAAAATCCATCAGAGAAAAGTAATATATAAGTTGTAACTGTACAATTGAATAATAAATAAATTCATAAAATTGTCCTCTGACAAAAATGAAAAAGAGTTTAGACATATATACCCAAACGTAAACGGAAACCTCAAGAAAAACATAAAGTTCCCAATAGTCTACAAGCACCTGAGACAAACAATATTATAAAAATCTCAGTCAGATATAGGACTGGTTAAATAAATTGCAAATTTTACCTTTTTTTGTCTTGAACCCCGTTACTAGCATTTTGTATCATTCGTGGTACATGACATGGCACATTTAACGTTATTGATTTGTACCTACATGCTTCTGAATCTAGAATGGTTTCTACTTTAAAATAGGATTGTGCAAATTTATACATAATGTGGCGCCGAGGTCAATTTAGAATATAGTTACGTAATTCTACCATTGGTTTATTGACCGTTAATAATAGTCAACATTTTGGACACCGAGGTAATTTCATTTTCCATTGCTCAGGTCACATAAGTATTGATAAAAAGGTAAACTTTTAGATTTAGGACACCTCCTCTCTTCGCTGACATGCTGAAAATAAATACCAGCAGTAAAAACCACAATAAAACATCAGAAGAAAAAACTATCATATGTGTCTAATAAAACAGCTACCTACTGCCTGCCATTTCTCAAATAATCATTGAAAGCCTCCGTAACCACAGGAAAACTTTAACTTTTACTAGGTATGATATTGTGAGCCATGTCACCGTAGTAAATTTCATTTTTTCCAGGGCAACTATCATTACAGTAGTCTATGTCTCTCGCGGTTGCCTTATTTTAATTTATATTTCATCCCCTTGCATTTACGTAGTTAAAAATGAAGAACTTTGAACGTGGCGAGTTTGTCTCTCTGAAAGTATGGGAGAGAGCATAAAAAATGATATATTAAAGAATCAAATTGCATTGCGTGCAACCAATTGACGACAAAAGACAGCGATGATGAGAGGAGATAAAAAAACGAGTTACTTATGAGCGCAATCATTATCTTTACGACCCATAAAACCACATTAGTACCCTAAACTCACTCCGTAAAACGCAGCGTGTTTCGAGGCCGCAGCGAATTATGCCGTGCGAATTTGATTCCTACAAGTCACGATCCTCGTTAAATCCAAACGGAGGTTGAGGCGCTGCCAAAAAAAAGGAAGGTACACCTCCCTGAGCGAGGGAACCGGGCGTCGAAGAGAAACGAGGACTCCTCTGGGCGGGAGACACATATCACCACTTTTCAAGCGGGGAGTTTTTTCTTCCTTCGAAAGCTCCTTAAAGAAACACGTAGCTCTTTTATTGGCTCATGAAAGCGTCCCAAACTGCCTCTGCCCCATGCACACCTCTCGTACCCTCTCCTCCCCCCTCCGTTGCCGAACGTTTCCCAAAGCCTCCCTCCACCACTCCTCTGGCTACTCACCGAAGGCTCACCTTACAAAGCCCGGGAGCTTTGGTGAAACTTCGGAGAAGGTAGCTTAGTGGTCGATTCCCTCGCGCATTACGACTCCCTATATCATACGTGAACGCCCTTGTACGTGGAAGGTGGATGTGATTCGAATATTAAATCCACGTTCGCAGCTTAATTTTCCAAACCCTTAATACGATCTTTTAATGCGCACGTAATATCGCAACGCTTGATCTTTCTGATTTTTGACGGCTTCATCTCTCTCCACCGTCACCCACTCCGGCTGCCTTCGCCCGCCCCTTCCTTCGACGGTCCCATGACCGACCCCGCACCTACAGAATGTTACCAAACCTCCTGCGATCGCCTTTTATTGCGTTCTAACGTTGTTTAAAGTGGCTCGGTCGTCACGTCAAAGTGCATTAAAGCACAAGGGTACGTATTGGGAGCGGAAGGAAAGGATGCAAAAGAGAGATGGTGAGATGAGAAAGCGTGACAGTGGAAGGAAGATGGAAGCCTTTCAGTCCCTCTCTATAATCGCTTCTTGTGAAAAGTTATCAAATCAATAGGAATTTGGCTTAGTCCAAGATAATTGTATTAGAATCTATTGTGCACAGCCATTTCTGTACTCATAAAATTTCAGCGTTTTTCCTTATAGTAGCTTGGTTTGTTCACTTTTCACTTTTGAGAAGAGCTTCGATTTTATGTGGGCTACGTTGTAGATATGTATTATCCTTTTTAATGTAGTGAATGAATTTTATTCATGTTGTTCCAGGATTTTCTTTTAAAAATATTTTTAGTTAATAATGAAAAAAATATTTTTACTGAATATTTCAAATCCTAATTTTTTAATATTTCTACTAAGTATAATACTTTTAACCAAATAAATCATTTAAAAGAATATTCGGTAGATATTGGTACATTTTGTCCATCTTAGCCATATGTTGATTATAGTGTAACTCATTAGATAATTGCGACATGAACATTCGATTGTGAACACGATATTCATATATGAGAAATTTATGGTAATTTTTTTCGTAATAATATTGACATTAGTTGGAGATATCACGGAAATTATATCACGCGCCACATTTCCTCTTTCTCTTTCTTACAATGCATCCCAATCATTGAGAGAACCTTTTAAATGTATTTTTGATTTAAACCACTTTGTTTATTGAACGACATTTCCTACTAGACCTAATCACATAGATATACGTGCTCTTTGCCCCCTTCCAATCGTCTCAATCGCGGGGCGTCTTCCTGTGGCAATT
Source organism: Calopteryx splendens (assembly GCA_002093875.1). Classification (NCBI taxonomy): domain Eukaryota; kingdom Metazoa; phylum Arthropoda; class Insecta; order Odonata; family Calopterygidae; genus Calopteryx; species Calopteryx splendens. The sequence goes on along the minus strand of LYUA01000086.1, from coordinate 373,294 downwards.
CTTTTACCACGACACTCCTCGGTAGCACCGCCTCTTCATCGGTTCAGATCTATAGTGGGCGAAGTGTCTGCAAAAGCCTCGCCCACTGGCGAATGGAAGCATACTGGAAAGTCAAGATCACGGCGAGCGGAATATATTGCAATCTCACAATCAGCGAAGACGTAAATCCAGTCGTAGCTGGGAGGGGAGGGACTTACGTGGTGGAAAACGATTGGATGGCTGAGTTGTTTTATTGCGACGGCAGAGAGGACGCAGTGGAAAAAAAGAAAAACAAAATAAAGTAGAAATAACAAGTTTGAAATGGAAATTTAAGTAGGGAGCAAGTAGAAAGGAAAAGGGAAAAGGAGATGAGAAAAAAATGAGGAGAGAATGAGTTTTAAAGCAACTTCCGGAATGATTAACGTGCGACAGGGAAAAGACACATGGGGATGCCCGGTTGAAACGAGGAAGACGACCTTAAATTGAGGGGTAGGCGCCATTAAATTTTGAAGTAGAGAGGCTAGGATTTTTTTTCTTTTCCGTTTGATAGCTTTTTTTTCTCTTGAAAGGCCAAGGGCACATGGTTTACGGATATTGAGTGAAAAGAGAGGAGGAGGAAATTCCAACTACCTATGAAATATATGTCCCAAGTACAAGGCGGTTTCAAACGCTACATCGGTAGGTATATTGACGCTTAAGAAAGTTATGGCATCAGAGTCCAAGCTGGGAAATAGTCATTGTGCACCTTTCCGCGAGTGCTTGAATGGAAATTATTTTTCGAAAACCGATATCGTTCATTGAATTTATTGAAAAGCATGTCTACTTGTTAAAAAAGTAAGGTTTTGTTAACCTTATGCCATAAAAAACTTGAAGAAAGCATTGGTAATTTATATATGGACATTTATTGAGTTTCAAAATAGCTATTTAAGTGTTACTACCTATTGAAGTACCCATTGAACGTTTTTTTATTAGATTAATGTAAGTAGGTTGACGACCATATTATGTTGTACTGAATTCAAATTATTATTTGCATTAAATCCGTAATTAAATGAATTGAGATTTATCGCATCAATTGATACTGACAGAAGTGGAAAGAAAATGTAGAACAAGTATTCAATAGATTTTTGCTTCCATTTAACATGTAAATTGATAAAGAGATATTTCAAAATAGGTATAAGGTGATTTTTAGCGTCTTCATTTACCATATCATCTACAGTTATCAACCCAATTGATAGTTTAATGTATGTTGGTTGAGCTCTTGCTTTCATTATAGTGTTTGAAACACACTCTTGTTAGGGAATCATCTTCATTTCTGTGAGCTGTCTGAGTTTGGACAGAAGAATCTGGTTCCCAAAGAAATGACCCCACATGGGTTAATGTAAAGTGATCAACCCGAAGTTCGGTTTGGTAGGTTGAGTTAGAGCTCAACCAGTACTAAACCCAACGGCATGTTATATTCACACATCAGGTTAGGGTGGCCAGTTCCTTTCCCTGTACCGCCTGTGA
>LYUA01000086.1:311595-323698 GCA_002093875.1 Calopteryx splendens | reverse complement strand
TTACTTTACCCTTATTTTAATCACCATTCATTTCATGTCATTCATCGAGTGACTATTACCAATTTTAATTTTCCCTTCTTGCCAATACTCCTCAAACTCACTTCCATTTCTTCCTTCACCCATGACTTGTGTTCCAAACCCTTTCCAGGTCCTTAAGCAGGCGTTACAGACAAACGGGTGAGATTTATTAGTTTTATGGCTTTTCGCTTTTGAATGCGGACACTCCCGATGCGTTAAAGTATAAGCTAGGATAAATATAAATATACCGCTCTATATAATATATCGCTATAATAAATAAACCGCTCTATTGATTGTCTTTTTTTCACACATTTTACGTGTATTTTAAAACAACTCCTGCAAAGAACAATTGTACGTATTACCATATTTTCGGTCGATTCCATGACATATGTCTACTTTCGTACAATATTTCCAATTTCTTGATCAATTCAAGTACATATTTTCTTGTTGTATTTTTCCCAATTTTAGCAATTGACGATTTAGGGTAAAAATTAATCCCTCAGACTGAACAATTATGCTACATTTATTAAACTTATTTTTCTTCAGTTTTATAAATGCCTGACAACATGCCAAACTTAATTTTTCTAGTTTGACTAGAATTTCCTTCAACTTGCGTAAGCCAAACCTCTATACTGCATAAATTACTTTTGATACGGGTTAAAATTTACCATTTGGGGAACATGCAACCTCTTTAAATAAATTTTTGCGAATTCTTTTGCTTTTCTGGACAGTTTTGTCTAGAGATACGTGTCAAATTTCTACTTTCTATCGCTCTTCGAGAGAACCTAATTATCGAGAGGAAAACCTAATTATCATGGGTGTCTGAAACGCGGTGGTCGGAGAGGGACGAGTAAGAAGCATCGTAGGAGAGTTTGAAGTGAGGAAACGAAACGCCGAAGGAGAAAGATTAGTGGAGTTTTGTAATGAGAATAATATAAAAGTAGTAAACACATTCTTCGAAGAGCATGGGAGAGAATGAAACACGTGGAAGTTGCCGGGGGAGAGACCACGATACCAAATGGACTATATCCTTGTCATTTAAAGTAATAGGAAACAAGTGAAGCAATGAAAAATTTCTCCGGGTGCAGATATAAATAGTGACCACAACTTGGAAGTGGTCATGCAAGGTCCTCTACGATACAATAAAATAAAACGTTATAAACAGGAATTCACATGTATCAGGAAAAATCTAGAGGAAATAAATATCAGGGAAAGATTCAACACGGCAATCGATGAAAAACTGATGGAAGGAAAATAAACAAACACGGAAGAAAGGTGGATTAAATTGAAGAAGTAATCACGGAAGTAGCAGATAAGCAACTTGTGAGTCATATAACGGAAACCGGACAGCCGTGGATAAGGATTCTGCCGTGGATAAGAGTCGAATGAGAAACGAAGATGGTACAAGAACCCAAGAAGCGAAAGTGAGGAAGCATCATATAAGAAGCTAAGGAACAAAGTAATACAAGAGTCAAAGTAGGCCAAGGAAGATAGGTTGAGAATTTCTCCGAGAAAATTGAACAAGAATTGAAGAAGGGAAACACTGAAGCAGCATACAAGCTAGTGAAGAGGTGAAGAGGCATTTCGGAGAATAGAAAACGAAATGCAGTAACAACAATGGCATGAATGGGAAAACTCAGATCGAATATGAGGACATCGGAAACAGATGGAAGCATAAAATCCAACAGCTATATAGAGAACCAAAACCCTCGGAAGAAGAATTAATAAAAGAGGAGAGCAAGGTGGAAGAAGACGAAAGGAGCCCAAATATTCGGAGAAGTGAGTTCAAAAAAGCAGTGAGAGCCCTGAAGAAAAAAAAGGCGCCTGGAGAAACAAACCAGCGGATAAATAATCAAGATGCTTGAAGGGAAGGCCAAAGACATCATATACGCTATTATCAACAATAGCTATGAAAGTAGAAGATTACCGGAGGACTTCGAGGCAAGTGTAATGGTTGCAATATCAAAAAGAGATAGGACAGAGAAATACGAAAATACTAACACGAATAATCAGCCAAAGGATCGAAAAAATAACTAAAGTCAATCGATAATCCTGAATTGATTAATCGAACCCTGAATTAATCGATAATCCTAATCTTGAATATCAACAATCGCTGATAATCAATTCAGGTTCAAGAAGAACAGAGGAACAAGGGAGGCCATATTGAGAGTAAGGATACTTGTGGAAACTACAAACTCTCCAAAGACCAAGTTTCTGCAGTGAGAATGAAAGACGGAAGAAAAATATATGCCAAAATAAACAAAGGAGTTAGACAAGAATGCAAACTGTCACCAGCACTATTCAACATACACATGGAAGAGACAATAATATAAGTACAAGAAGCGGGCATCAAAGGAATTAAGGAGTATGGTGAAGTAATCAACGAGCTCCAATTTGCAGACCACATCACCGTTATAGAAGAGAATCCTAGATCTACGGTTATCACTGAATGCAATTCAATAAATTCTTCAAGAATATAATATGAAAATCAACAATGAAAACACTAAAATACTAATGTGCGGAAGAGAGAATCCGACAGAAGACGTCCTACTACAAGGAGGGATATTAGAACGAGAAAAATCATTCACCTACCTCAGAGGCACCATAACATGGGATGGAAGAATCTCACCAGACATCAAGTGCTGTATAGCTCAAGCTAAGAAGGTGTTTATGATGAAGAATCAACCGCCATGCTAAAAGGGGATAAAGTTACTAGCAAGGAAGAAGCACACCTAAGCATTCTTATTGAGTGTGGCCCTCGACGGATTCGAGACATGGATCATCGGAAAGAGAGAGGAGAGAAGAACGTAAGCCTTTGATACCTGGTGTTTGAGATGATTGCTGAAGTAAAACGGCCATATAAAGTTATAAATGACCATATGGAGTACCATTCTGAAAAGAAGAACCAGATAGTTTGGTCTCACCATGAGACAATGGATTTTTCAGGACCATAATGGAAGGGAAAATATAAGGGAAAGTCCCAAGGGGGAGACCAAGGGATGGATATGTAGGACTGGTAAAGCGAGATTAAGGAGGAAGACCTACTGTGAAGTAAGAGAATTGACATTGGACTGGAAGGATTGAAGGGCTGCAATCTACCAATCTCAGGATTAATGACGTTGATTTCTACTCGAAGTTCTTTAAACGAGTTTGAAAGACACATTTGGGAATTAGTATACATTGAAATATTTCACGACACCAAAAGATTAAATTATCCTTTTTACAATAACATCAAAAAGAAAAAGAGCTTGTTTTGCTGGCACAACTGTACCAGACTAGGCTATTATTTTCTAGTTGCTACAGGAAATGGTTTACGTTCATAAAACCTTTCACAAAATTTAAATAATTTTCAAATTAAATCTTAATTGAGAAATATTTCAAATAGGTATTTAAATAATTTGGTTAACAAGAACCAGCTTAAGCAGTATATTTATTATATTTTTAATAATAATAGATATGTATTATAGTCTAATGACATTAACCGGAATTAACACGAAATTTTATAAAACTGCCAATCTAGGGAAAATGTATTTACATTTTAATTTACATTACATATTTAAAATTAAATTTTTTTCAATATTTATATTAGAAAAAGCTTGCAGTGGTAAATAATTTATAGTTCAATATAGGATTATATATAATATAGAAAAGTTATTCCAAAATAAAATTTCTAACAGAAGTACTACGTTTCGTGCGCAATCTTACCTTTAAACATCTCTCTCCATGTCATCTGACATTGTTCATAATTTATTCACTTTCTACCAACGATTTAGACATACTTATAACATTACAAACGACCAATTCCATAACATTTATCGATATATACCTCTTTCTTATACATTAGTAACGTTTCAAATTACGTAAATATTTTAGTAAGTCAGTGCTAAATGAATACTTTAAAATTAGAATCATATAAATTTGTTATTCCTTTAGAGAAACTAGGATGGAAATCACCACAAAATAAGAGAGAAGAATAGAAGGCTAATACTTAAACAAAGGTATAGGACAGTCAAAGTCACTCGTGATATTGAGGGAATTATAGAGACACCACACTATATCGGCAGATCAGACCACCTTGATTATAAAGGTAAATAGACTGCACCACCGATACAAATAAAGAGATGGATTAAAAACCATAATAATCTTACCGAAAGCGTATAGCGAGGACAAGTAAGGTGGGGTTTGCATGTGAACGATGGTTTATTTGGCTCCATGTTATTCTAAATCTGTTTAATTTGAATGCTCCCTCTATTGTATGAAGTAATAGTGCGAAGTACTTGTTTTGCATCGTTTTAAACACTAATTCCTTAAAAAAATCCTGGATGCAGAATTTCGGCATCTGTGCAAAGTTTTTATTTATTCTATGGATAGCTGTCTACTCCATGTCCTCTTGTGCTTTAACTTTTACGCATGTCAATTTAGAGCAATATTATGGGTTAATTTGAAAGCTATAATAATTATTAAGAGTTGAATATTCTATATTAAAAATTATACAAAATATTACAGATAAGAAAATTATGCTAATCTTTCCGGTTGGGGCAATTTGAAAAAATAGAAGAGACGGGTTCTCATTCTCATCAGGCGTAGTTTGCTTCATCAAATTTTTTTTCACAATGGGTCAAGTAGACAGCCACATTCCGTGCCCTATTTCTCCAAGCTACCGGTAAAGCCTGTTCTGTCTCTTTGTGTATCTTTCTCCCAAGAAATGATATAGGTATGTTCTGTCATGTGGATAAAACCTTGTCCTTTATATGCGCAAGAAACTGATATTAAATAAAATATCATAGAACCCACCACATAAACCTAAATTTTAATGTGGTTTTCAAGTTTATTGTATTTCATTCTCGGAAAATAAGTTTGTCAAATTTTTTGAAAGGGATCCTAATTTACCTTTCTTCGAAAAATATTTTACTAAGATCTCTGAGGTCTTCTATAATGAGATCTCTTCATTTGAATACCGTTGAGACACCGATAAGCATGGCTGTTGAGTGATATCTCTTTTTTACCGGGATCGGTCGTATAGGCTCTAAAATCTTCAGATCATTTCCAACTAAATAGTGAAATGTAAATAGAAGGGTATGGAGTTGATCTAAGTAAACAATTTGCTTGTGAAGAAGAAGTGAAAACTGAGGCAAAAAAGGTTTGCCAAATGGAGGAGCAATATAATAGGTTTTAAGTTGAACAAACTTTTTGTTGGAATAATTCGTCTCATCTTTTCATAAAAAAATTTCTCAATGTCATGTTCCGTTGAAATTCTCAACCAATTATAGTGCTCAAGAGCTTCAGTGTTTAAAAAAGCATGCTCCATGAAATTATATAATTTCAGCTAAGACGCTAATTTGCGAATATTAAGTACATAAAAGGCAATTTTTCCACCTTGTTTCACCACTAACTCCTTCTCTTAGCATTTGTATAGTGATATAATATTCTTAAAAATTCAGCAAGAAATTTTATCGCATTCATTTATAAGGATTTTGTAATTAATAGGCGTGACAATGGATATCAAATTTGCAGAAAAGATAATAAGGGAGAAAAAAAGACATTTTTAAATTTAATAAGAGTTTAGATCCTGCAATTAATATCATTCCTAAAAGGGTAGAAGTGTCTTTGATGTGATTCCTCCCTCAAAATAGTTTTTCTTTATATTGTTGATAGGCTTGTTCCAAGGTATCAATAAACATGCACTTATGTAAACTTAATTCATTTTCCCACTTAGGAGAAGTTTAAATGACATAAACAATGGTAAGAATTTATAAGATGTTTTAAGAATTTTCTACTTTTACTTAGACGTCTACTTCCTACTTCTATTGCAGCTGTATGTTCTTAGACACACCCATGGTCAACAAGGTTCGTCCACTAGTTGCATCATGAAGTATCACGAAAATATATTATAATTCTATTTATCCAATTATATTTTTCTAATTTATAGCTTCTTCAGTACCTAATTAGCTACTTAATCTAAATTATTATCACATAATAAATTTTGGTTTATCCTTTTTGTGTATTTTCTGAAATGCTGAGTAACTAATTTCTCTGGCCAAAAGTGCATGTCAGTTTAGCTTTCAATTTAGTGGTTTTGGCAAAGATAAACACGTAGCATTTAAAATATATTATCTGTATTGAAAGTTTCACGATATACTTTTTTCTAGTTTGATGAAGAAACAGCTCTTTGGTAAATATTTTCCGATATTCTGCACAGGGAATCTACAGTAATTAGAGCGTCGGTATTAATGTTAAGTAATGATATTCTTCTTTCAAATTGATAATATAATCAGCATGTAAACGATAATAATATTATAATCTAATGATAATAAATAATAAATAATGTAATGAAATGATAAAATAATAATGTAATAACAATGTAATGATAAAATAATAATAGTGACGATATTCCTGCTTTCAAATCGCTAATATAATCAAAATTTAAACGATAATAGTAGTAGTAGGTAATAACTCTTATTCACATTTGTGCAACACTTTTTATCAAAGATAGACGTGGTAAAGAGCCTATATACTTATTAAAAGATTATACGATTTGGATTTTTGTATGATTGTTTTGTATTAATATGCATATACAATCGCACTTAAAAGAGAGGCTGTAGCCTTTATTATGTCCACAAATTGAAATACTAGTTTCTGTGATAAGATGCTCAACTGGCAATCCCATTTTGGTTATTCAGAATATGTGTAAATATGTTTTCAGGAGCTAAATGCTTCAAATTAAATTATAGACATTCGTATTCGTCACAATTACAATTTTAAAAGATTTATTCTCAAAAAGCCATGTTTTTTAAATTTTTAATATAATAAAAAAATCCTAGGGTTCATCAAAGAAGGATCATAAAATTTTCATTTTCATAATTTAATGACAAAATATTGCTTAAAAATTTTTAGCTTTACGAGCTAATAAGCCACGGCAGCCGTTGCAAGTCGAAACAATCATTTCACCTACGATAACAGTTCGCTTACAACGAAGGTGTTCCATCACATTAGGAAACATTAAAAATTACATGGGTCGGGACTACAGGGCGGATTAGAAACACTCTTCACATCGTTTTCTGCGAGATATTCAGCGTGTTGTTCGCGTATGAGCAGTCTCGGGACCCACCGGACACGAGCATTGTTCATGAGAAAATTTCCTGTTATCAACACGTGGGAAGAATCAAATGAAGTTTTCAATATTAATTATACTTATATTCACGTTAATTGGCGAGCTCTCACAATTACTCTTACAGCAGCGGTGTGTTGATTACTTTCGTAAGAGCAGAGACTGTAGCTCCGGAATTTGAAATTGAATGTTTCCCCTTTTTAAGCATTTTAAATTTTCTTATAGCTGTGCCATAGAGAAAACACTATCCATAATTCCGCAGTATTATTACATAGGCCTCGACTGACGATTTGCTCGGCCTAAAGCAAAATACAAACGCTACTAAGGTAGGCAGCCTCCATCTTCGATTGTTGCCCCAGGTTGCCCTGAACCTGTTTCTAATTTCAACAGCTACCGCTGACGCTGACTTGCACTTTATATACATAGCACATTAGGCTATCAAAATAAAAAAAATAAATTAATATACAAAAAGTTATGGCATGAAAAAACTATTACACTTACCATTTAAAAATTTAAATTAAATGTCAGTCAAATTACTATCCTAGCAGATCTTAAAACTGGATATTTTCTCCCTATACTGCTTGGATCATCTAAAAATCCATTAACTATCCAAAAATAATCGGTTGCTTAAGACGAATAATGCTTTCAGGTACTAAGATTTGTTACATAAATAGTATACTTAGAACCCCATTGGTAACCTCATTAAAATACCAATTTAAAATCATAGGGCGATCGTTACCAAAGTAATATGAATTATAAATGGAGTTTTTTCTTTATATATTGTCTTTTTTTAATATTTTCAGATTATGGCTGTTAAATGATTTAAAGTAACAGAATAATATTTGCCTTTTATAATTTACGTACACATACCTAGTGAGATAGATGAAAGAGCTAGAGTGAGATAGAGAATAGATAGATGAGCTATTTGATACTTTAGATACCTATAAGAATATATATGCCTACCATGCCATTAACACCTACCATCAATAATTCCTTAATTGTGTACTGTTCATCATCTGAGTAAAGTCTCATTTAATCAATAAATAAACACTTAAATATATTTTGCATTAATAGTATCGTGGTGGCTGTAAGAAAATGTTTAATTTACAAATGCATTTATTTGCCTATTACTAAAAATGTTGGCGTTTACATGAGATATTAGATGGTAATGATAAAACTGTTGAACTATACACTGATGTAAAGAATTTTTATTTCTTTTATGAATCATTGTCAGCATTTAAAAAAACAGAGTCGAAGGATTCAACATTTAGTTAATATATTTGAGAAGCAAGTATATCCTGCGTGTAGGTACATCGGGATTCTTCTACTATGTAAAGGCTCCTATTTACCTAGGCTGCAATGCAAAATTAAGTTTTTCCATTATCACTGCATCAAAGCAAATTATAAAGTTAGAGTATAAAGAATGAAAAATATATCTATATCATCCAACTTAAATGTTCGCAATGGATACCATTGCCTACTCAATTCTTTATAGATTTTCTTGTAGCATTAAGTCCAATGAAAATGTTTAAGATGACTTCTTAAAAATAGAGCTCATGAATCGCCACTTATTTTGTTTAGATTTGAGACAGTACTTTTAACCTGGGACTTCTTCATTTTTTTCAGTCGAAAGCCAAACTACTTATTTGAATCAGAAGAACCATTGCTTTAAGGGAATTACTTTGGTTACTAAATCAATTGCATTCGTTTGCAATTTGAGTAATTGTTTCTTATCATACTGTTACGTTAAAATAATTATTGGAGAAGCATAGTTAAAGGAAAAAAACTGATTTTTGTGTTATAAAATGCTGCTCATTTACTAGGCTGTAATATGTACTATACGTTACGTGCAGCTATTAAAAAGGAAAATTTTTTTCAGGGGTGACTAAATTTATTAATGTATTTTGGCATTCTGTTGATTATATGGACGTCATAAGAACCTATGAATTATATTTTAGAGTGAAATATATATTATTAATAGATGTTGAATAAAAATGTTAGCTACGTAGTAACATTCCCTTTACATGCATTTATTTTATCTTGAAACTTTGAGGTAAACTTAAAATGGCTACACTTTTCATGCCTTATGGAAGAAAAAGTTTTGTTATGCTATCACTTATGGGGTCATAAATTGATTTGTATAATCTGAAACACGGGCATTTGGAACATTTTTTCGCAAAAGTTTCACGAGATGCATTTACACTACAAGTAACTCCTCCGCTCTTTCATAAAAACACTTCTATTTTAAGCAAAGAGCTTTTTCTTCGCGATCCTTTAATTCAAAGGCCCACTTCTATATTCATTATTCAGTCCTCGTTTTAAAATTTAGCTCTACTGATTTAATTACATTTTTCCCTTTAACATAAAACTCACTTCTTTGCTCCTTAAAAGCCTCTTTATATTCTCCACTGACTTCTTCTCCCCACCTTCTCCTTCCACCCCACCCTCCTCCCAACCCACCTTATATCCTCTCAGCCGATGGCTTTCTGTTCCTTAACTCCAATCCTTAACTCCCCTCCCTCCCCAATCTCTCGTTTTAATCCGTTTCCACTCTTCCAAAGTCCAACACTTCCATTCTTTTAACTACTCTCTCTCTCTTTCCTACCGTGCACCCACCCTCTACCACCTTGCGTTACCTCGGCATCGCATTTGCATCTCTTAACGGCTATAAATATTAATTTCACATTCAAAGTTTCGTTACCCTCACTTGCACCACCTCTCTTCCCCCACTCCTCCACCTTCGCTCCCTCTGCTCCTTTGCTCACTCCCTCCTCCTCAGTGCCATCATCGCGCCTTCCACCTTCTCTCCCTTGCTTTTCCCACCTCCTCCTCACACCCTCATCTCTCTCGCCTGATACAGCCACCCCTTCTCCAGCTGCCTGGTCGGCGGTGGGGGGAGAAGGACCGGGGAAACGAGGGAGGGTCGGGGGGGACCTGAGGGGAGGAGGGAGGAAGGGGGTTGCGTCTTAACGTTTTCCGCGCCCCGAGTGTTGTTTCGGCCGAAGGCTTGCAGCTCCGCATATCAACAGCTTCCTTAGCATAAAATGAGGCCTTTCTTTCGGCGCGTAATCCCAGCATATCATCCGTATACCCTTCACTCCGATAATCTTATTGCTCTCCCTTCGTCTTCCAAGCGTGTGATTACACCCCCACGGATCGTCATTCATGCTTCGTATTTATTTTTGCGAAAAGTGCCTCGTTCTCCATAATAAATACCCTTTAAAATGTCGGTGTAATATCTGCTTTAATTAGTATTGTAGTGGTTTATCTATGAAATTTTCATGTATTCTGAGAGAATCGTACCGGCTGATTCTGTACCAGGAAACTGTGCTAGTATCTTTATGAAAGCAGGTGTAGCTGAAATTTAATCACTGGCGAGGTATGGTAAGTGGACTGCTATCTGGTCTACACACCCGTTTCAACATGTTAATTTTATTTTATTATTTAAGAGAGAGGCATAGGTACATTTATTTAATATTTTTTAAAGAAAATGCAATTAGTACGACTCACTTATTGGTGGCCATAAGGCACATTTTTACGCCTTTCCGTGATTCTTTAGTTCCTGTACCTATTTTTTTTTACCAAAGATGACACCAAGCTCTCCCACGCGTTGTATTACAGATAATTAGCGGAAATGACCAATTTATTTCATTTATGTCAAAATACTGCGCCATCTGATCTCACTTCGCAGAGTGAATTACTATCATTTTAGTCCAAAACAAAATGGAAATATTAATGCAGTTAATAAGTTATAGAAGAGGCTGGAGAGTTGATGCTTTCCGGTTAGCATTTATAAACGAGTGAAATAATCCCATTATCGAATGATGCTAAGACCTCTTTGGATCTGGATTCTCATAGTGGTTTTTGTTTTTTAACTGTACATTTTTTATAGGACTAAAAAGTAAAAATATATTTTAAGGTCTTTTATTTCTCCCAAATTCCATTGGAAAATGTGAATTCATAGATCAAATAATAAAATTGAAGAAAATGAGAATTAGCACTGCCATTTGTTGATATCTCTGAATAGACAATAATATATTTCCTATTTTTAATTTGACCACGACAATTCAAAAGGTGTTTTATAAAAAAATGTAGTAAAAATTATTTGGGAATGATAGAAAAATATTATTAGCATAGAAATCATTGTTTTTTCATTCAGATGTTAAGTTTATCCTATTAATGTCGTTTTATATTCGTAGAGTTTACATAATTTGATATAGTACCAAAGCATTATCTTAATGGGAAATACTCGGTTCCTATCTGCTTGCGGTTCAAATAAAATAGGTGCATTAATGCTTATGCATATGTACCCTGACCTAAGAACATGCTAGTATAAAAATTGTAATAAAATTAAAAATGTAGTGGAATTATTTATGCAAGTATGATGAACACTGTAAATGTTTCTTATGGCTTTTTTCCCATGCACTTTGGCTATATTAAAACCTGAATCCTTCATCCCTACATCCTAACACTGTAACTTCCTGGCTATATTTACTAGTATTTTTTTTAAATCTAAGATATTAAATCAGTAGTATCAAAACACTATTACTAGTGGTTAAATTATTACTATTGTCAATTTAATGAATGGACGTACTTGAGCCCATGACTTTTGCTTTGTCACTGTAGGAACTAGGTACAGAGGTTTGATACCGACTTTCCAGTGTTCAGGAAAAGAACTTAATTCAATAAGCTAGCTCATCAAATGGGGTAAATATAGTCCATAAGTCTTCAGAGATTCAAAAATTACTCTCGCACTTATGACATCGATTGCCTTTTTGCCCTAATTTTTGACACTTCTCTGTTACGATCCCATGAGAGAGCTACTTCAATTCACTTAGTGCTGCGCTTATTATCCCGATGAGGGGAACTTGGAGGCGAGTGAATAATTCATCACGTTTCTCAGCCACATCTTTCTCGTTTCAACAGCCATAAGGTATGGAATAGTTCATGCCCCCGTGATCGCATTCTTCCACCACC
>LYUA01000086.1:284308-297353 GCA_002093875.1 Calopteryx splendens | reverse complement strand
TATCCCTCCCAAAGCGAGGGATGGGGAGTGGGGGGTTGGGGGTTTGTGGGTGGGTCGGGAAGGTTGGAGGGGGAAGGTTACGCTCTCCGGACGTTGCGGGGAGATTGAGAGGGATGAAGGGAACGGAGGGAATTCCAGAGCAGAGGCTAAGGGATCCGGCACACAAAAAAACGAAGACGGATTCGATGTGCGTGTTGGAGAAGTTGTGGCGAAAGCAAAGGCGACGTGAGCGTCGGGGAGGGAAAGAGCGAGTGAGAAGTGCGGAATGAAAATCGAGTTTGTTTCGTTCAAGTTAGCCACTTACTAATCTGATGGCGCAAGTCCTAAAAAAAATGTAAACTAGCCTCATCTTCTTTGGGAAGTAAATGACTAAATCTATAAATGGATTAGGTTAGAGATTACAATATTTAGTATTATGGCAAACTTCGGTTAAATGCGGAAAACTTATCTATCACTCAGTTCCACAAAACGTCAACGCTCTTGTTCGAAAATCAATTCCTCATACGACCACTGATTGTCTTTTTATCTTTATCCATCTACGATCATTAACAGTGATTCGTAAACACATTTTTTGGCGTTTTATAGACAATATAAAACGCGTTTAACAGTGTGAAGTGTGTTTAACAGTGTGACGAATCATTAAAAGCAACGGTACATAATTAGAACTTCCCCTGTTGAAGAAACTTTGAACCGGTTCTAAGTTTATGAAATCAGCGAAACGGGAGTAGTAAATTATTAGAAAATGAAATGGTCCATCGTGTTGCCAGTGCCTCCTCATCGAAATCATGTAGTTTGGTCCCTGTAAAATGCTATGACAAGTAAAAAAAGAACGTATTGGTGCCCAGATGGGGACGCGTTAAGGTAGAACAATAAGCATGAACACATTTTTCATCAAATATAAAAACATATCGGCTAAAATGCATGAGTTGACTTCTGTATCTAAATAAATAAGTATAGAATTAACATATCAAGTTTTAAAATTCAGTCATATATGGGTATGACTTTGCAACGACAAAGCTTTCCTTCTTATTGTATATTTTATCTGTATAGAAGTTAAATAATTATCACAGTTACATTTGAATTTTCCGACGCGAAGTAGTTAATAGAGTTGGAATTTAATTCACCGCATTTGATGTTCGCGTGGCGGAACTATGTTAACATACGTGAATAATAGAAAAAATCATCCAATCCGTAACTCAATGAAAATATGGAGAGAGAGAGGGGGAGAGATAGAGAGACAGAGGGGAATGGGGGAGAGAAAGAGAAAAAAAGAGAGAGAGATGTGTTTGTCATGGGATTTGAGAGCAAGCTCATTGGTTCTTTGCCATCCATTGGGATCTTCGAAGAGCTGTCTCGGCAGATCGTGGCATATTGCGGTTCCTAAGGATTATGAAGTTCCAAACTCCAATTCATTACAATCATATCTGTCACTTATCTTCGTTTTTGTTATTTAATTCTCAAAGTGAATTTTCCTTATGTAGGTCAAAAATAAATAAATCGACACTTGAATAGCGCTATAATAAAATGTAAATTAGCTCATTTCTGATAATATAGAGAATAAGCCCCAGAGAGAAAAATATAAGAGATTAAATCCATTTTTCTCTGAATTATTAGAAAAAAGCATAAATATAATAATATCCGTTAATTAGTAATTGTATCTTATATTTTTTATAAATACTATCCTACAGGTTCCAGAAAAATAGTGTTTTGAAATTGCAATTATCAATATACCATCTACTTTCAAGTAACCATTTAAGCCATTCGTTTTTAAATACCTAGGGATTATCATTTTTCATATTTTTAAGCAACTTCCTTCAAAATATAATGTTGTTTATCCAGAGGATATTTTGCTTACGGTCACGTATGTCACGGAAAACCTCTATTGAATGCAATAGAGGGAAGAAAAGAAAGTGTAGGTACATGCCTACCTCCTTTCCCTTAAAGGCCTCCTCTATATGAAAATCATTTTGGATCTATCAAAATTACTGACTATTAAACTACAACGGCAACATCACTCATTATCGTCAGTATTCCCTTTCGCATTCCCCTTCTCACCAAGGTTATCTTTCCATTTCTGCCGGTTTTTGCTCCTCGTAGATTTCCGCTGTATTGGTTTAATGTTCAAAACTTGTCAATAGATGCTATCATTATTTTAGCTTTTATTTATGTAATTGGTTGATAAAATAGTTTTGGGTGTGCTACATAATCACAATTGTAGTAATTGTATATTTGGGAGGAAGCTAGGACCTGAGAATTTACTCATTAACATGGAATATTTTTAATTTTGTAAGTGTTGGTGCAAATATTCTGAACACTAGAGTAGTGAAAAGTTTTGGAAAAACTATATTATGTTCCCTTCATGGTCAGGAAGTGGGGGCATTAATTTCTCCTAAATTTTCCCATTTGTATTAATGATGTGCCTTTTTACTCGAAAGGAAAATAATAACAAATTTCTGACACTCTTAACTATGGGAAGATACTTAGAAAGCATATCTGTGAGTCTTCAGAAAGTATAGTTAAGCTTATAAGCGTATAGGTATAACTTTACTGTAAAGGAGGTCACTCTAGGTAATTAGCTTCTCTTTAAGTCCATACAGTATAAAATATGCTTAATGCTACAGGTTATACGGTAAAAATTCATATAAGTATCTGATTAACTGATTAAATAAGAGAATCTTTGTGAATGACTGTACCTATATTATAAAATTAATAAGTAACTGTTTTCGTATGTTTCTCAACCTTACCTTATAGGTAACTCCACCACCAGGTAACCTTTATTTATCTTGAAATTCACATTGAAAGACATGATAGTGAAAAAAATAGTGCCATCTTCACAGTATTTCATTTACAGTAATTAAGTGTGAAATGAACATTTTCTTGTTGGTCGGAATTAACCCAAACCTCTAATCGGAATGGGCCAAATAGCTTCATGGGCCAAATAGCTTCAGTTTCAGTTTTAAAAGTCTTTCCAAATTACTGCTATAGGGCTTAAACTTTCGTTCTGTTCATGAACTATGTATAATAAATTACCAAATAGGAAGAGAAAATAATTGTTACATTCAATGTTAACCCTCTATAACACATTGTGACTTTGAGGTGACATGCCGCATTAATCTCCTTACTTAGTTTTCATTTCTTGACCTCTGTATACGATTGTAACTTCAAAGTAACAGTTTGGCTACCAATTACCTCTCAAGTGTAACTTTTAGTGTACCTACCTATGTTTTCCCCATCTGTAAAAATCTCTGAATAAGGCTGACCTCGATCCAATAGTGCTTAGTTCAATTCTCATATTTTTAATATTCCACCAACATATCAAGTTGGATACATTCTTTACATAATAATTTATGTAAGTATATACCGCCAAGCCTATTTTCCGCCAAATTCATTGTTTTTGGAAAAATCAGTGTTACGATGACTTATGCGTAGGTACCTTCTAATCGCGATCTTACTAAGGAGTGTTAAAATTATGAAATTTAGCTAAGACTCGCCGATAAACACCACGCAAGCATCAAAATTTCTTGATTTATTGCATCTGTGCAACCTACACAACAGTGGATGCACCATAGATTTTTTAAATTCTGGTTGGATTTTCCCCGTGGTAGAAAGAAACCCACTCACCCCCGACGCATATTTTGGTGTACCAGGTGTCTCTTCATTCGGAACGTCTTGCTAACTGAAACTAACTAAATTAAACCCCACATAAGCGCTTGGCATCATGCAAACGTCTTCCATTCTTTACTTAGCTGCTTCCGATACATGTGAAATACTTCAATTTCCATAATTTTTTACCTCTTAAATATCCACAGCCCTTAATTCCTTTCTTCCTATTACTTGTTCCTATAAATTCATTCGTTTGTTCCAACTTAAGGTGTATTCATATTTGAGGATCTTATATCAACGCGTTCAGGGGCTATACTCTGCTATACCTATGTACGATTCATTCTGTGAATTGGAATGTATTGATTTTTCCCGCTCACATTCCTTGAATTCCATTTCTTGGATCATGGAGTGCTGATAAGTAAGGTAAGCAGTGACGTTGAAGAGATGAACGTGTGATCAGGCTCCCGGGACCAAAACTTTAAATCGTACTTAGGTTTATCTTATCCAAGTTCCAATAGTTTATACACTGCCGTGGATAAATACTCAATCACAAACAGCCCATGGCTGAAAGAATTCCGTGGAATAAAAAAGATACCACGATGTAGGAAGAGAGAAGGAAAACGCAATGGGTGGAGGATATTCAATGGTGACGCCCTTCGTGCTTCGAAGGGCGTCAGCCTTAGCCTTCTTCTCGAACTCCTCACAGCATCACTTCGATCACTGCCACTCCTTCACGATAGACTCCCGGGTCATTCGACCTCCTCCCGTCTGGTCCCTCCGACCACCATCCACATGTGCACTTCAGCGACGATGGGGAGCAGCAGATTTTTGATAAGAGAAATGAGCAAAGCGTACGGCTCAACGTGAATCCTTAACATTCTCCATTTATGATTTTACCCACAAATTTCCTTACGCCTTTTATTCGTGACGTGATGACACTTCATGTGTACGCTACTAGGTACCTCTAGTTTGGTAACGTGGATTTATATTGGCCATTGATGCCTTGTGTTTCATAATATTTCTTGTGCAGTTGATAACTCATTATTCGTGCGTCGGTCGTAATTGAATTCCAACCTTTTCTGCAATTTGAATATCATTTCTCCGCTTGATGATTTCAAAGGTCCTCTCATAGTTCAATAACTTCACTTGGCATGACGTGTTTACCTGTATTATTTCCATAAAAGTTCCACTCCTGACCCATAAATCATGTTCATTATTGCTATTTCAGTCCTGATTGAAATTTGCATTCGGAAACGACATATTTAATATTAATTTATCTCATTGAGCTTAGTTGTCGTGCAATAACTTATTTTGGACGTGTTTTCTTGACTCGGCCTTTTTTTACTATGCCACCTTCAAGAAGTTCCTTGAGTTGCAACTTTAATCAATTTCATAATTCTTTCTTTTAGCATATTCTCATCTGGATCCCTGAAGTAAAAGCATTTCAATTTCTTTCACCGAAATACTTCTTCACTAGGTAAATCACCATTCCTGAAATCCCCCATTTTTATTCTTTTATGATTTCTTCTAATCAAGTTTCTGTCCATTTTTCCCTCCCTGTCTCGTATGACCATTGGACGGTTTGGCCCCATATCTTCTTTTAGATTATTTTCCCTTACATTGTGTAGTGAAACATTGAAGAGGATACTGATATGACACCATTAAAATATTATATTTGCAAATGTCGCGTTTTTTTATTTTTAAATCATTCACAGTGTAACGATTTTGAAAATCGGCTGATCTCAATGAACCAAATCAATTTGTAATCAGAGATTAGGAACCATACTTTCCTCTGTTTCCTTCTTTAAACGTTCTTCCTTTGTATTCTTGTTCTTCCTTCTATACGCTTCTTCCTTTCCTCGTCTCCACCCACGTTCCTCTCTTCCTCTCCCATTTTCTCTCTCCCTTCCAAAAAGGGGATAACGTGGACACCCTCTCCCCAGGTCTGTCCGTTCCTGAAGGTCCTCCTCGGGACCCTTCCCTATTAATTAGATTCCTTCGCGCTCCCCAACCCTCAGCCCCCTGATGCCCACTCAACCCCTCCACTTCTTCCATCTCCTACACGGTCGAATTCTCCCAGCTCCATTACGCCGACGTTGCTATCACACGAAATGGCCGACGGGAAGAGGGCGGGAAAAGGATGGGGCCCCCGTGGATTGGAATGAAGCGGGGGTTAAGGGGTGGTTCAGAAGGTATGTTTGGGGTGGAGAGAAAGGGGAGGCGCTTGGTTATCATGAGTAGAGAGTGGAGAGAAAAGAGAGAGAGAGTGGAGGGGGACAGTTTTCTAAGGTGTAAGGGGATGAAAACAAGGTCCTCCGGGACCTATTTTCCGAATAGTTGGCCTTCTTTCTAACGTAAAAGCATATTAATCCCGCCTCCTCCTCGAGCGTATAATGAAAAGTACTGTAAGTACGATTATTCATTAGAAGGGACCTCTGTATTAATTTATGAGGATTTTTGAGCTAGAAATTTTCGAACGCAAAATATTGCCTGTAGAATCTCTATGACAGGTGTCGCAGTTGTGTTTTTGACACATGAATACGGCGTGAAAGAATGCTCTGCTACGGATTTGACTCAAAATCATTGACCAAACATAAATCACGATAGACTTCTGACCCCTTCAAACCTCAGGGAGGATATCTTTCAGCTAGGTACTCCAAATTCTTTAGGGCGACACATGCTTGGAGAGGTATTTTTCGAACATTTTTAAATCACCCGGTACCCTTACACAAAATGTGGACGACATCCAATTTCAAAGCGTCATGTGCTCTCTAACCCTCCTTCCCTCTTTTATCGCGTTTGTTTCCCCTGTCGGCTGTGCACCCCTCACGCACCCAAGGGAACCGCGACCCTGAGAGCCCTCCCCATCCACCTCTGTCCAGCTAGATTTGGATGAAGACAGCTGAAAGTGTTTAGAATTCTGTTTAAAAAAAGAAGAAATGCAATTTTCACCTGTTCTATGGGTGCTCTTCGCGTAATAGGTAGGTATAGGAGTGCGTGTTGAAATTTTGGAGAGATAATGAACAAAAGTTCACTTACACTACAAAATTAGCAATTTGTATTATTTCTACTATATAAAGAATATTCCAAGGACTGTTGGAATGGTATTTTCATATTTTTTTAACGGCATACCTTTGCTCATCCTGCAAATATCGATGGTTCTTCTCTAAGTCCCATTTTTGATAGGTCTTTCAAACTTGCCTCACCAGCCTTCACAATTCTTCTGATGATGAAATACGCTTTCAATGAAGGTGATTATTCACATTGGGGAATAGGAAAAAGGAAAATGAGGCTAGATCTGGAATTTAGGGAGGATGAGGAACGCACTTCACATTGATGTTCATGAGATATTTCCCTCGGCAAGATTTTTGATGTGATGCCTTGCTTAATCGTGGCACACCATCCAGTCTGTTGCTTTGACATGGAGCCTTTTGCGATTGATATGAACTTGGATAATGTTCAGTACATCCCTAGAGTATGCTCTTTTTAGAGTTGTGTGCTGAAGCGAAATCCTGATACTATGGCATTCCTGGATATGGAAAAATGATATAACTATACCTACCTTTTACAGCAGAAGCCACCACTTAGGCTTTTGTTGGTTTTGGTAATTTCGGAGTTTTCCTCATAAGGCTTTGTTGTTTGCCCAAAAAGATATTTTACCAATTTTCATCTGCAGTGTTAAGATACGAATAAAAACTAACCAATATGCCTTTATCATAAACTTCATCTGCGAAAAACATTTCTCGCGAACGTCTTGCTCTTTGGGTACGGAAGAAATAGCCGTCTCGGAACCCCTCTGTGCAATTTTTCTGTTACAAACGTGAGAGTAGCACCCAATGACATTTAGGTAAATTATTTCTGGTTTTGATCTGAACGTTATTCAACGATCTTCTCTCAGCGATAGCGGCAGTGTTATGATTGCATACATAAGAGCAGTGACTGTAGATCTGGTTCCACCTTCCTTACAAGTTGACTGTCACCATCTTTTAACATTTTACACCATCTTCTAGCTGTTCTACAAGGGACAGCACACTCTCCATAAGCCTTCTGTAGCATTGCATAGTTCTCATATGACGATCCGTTGAAGTGAAATCAAAATTTTAATGCAGCATGATGCCTCTTTCATCCATCCAAGGCCAACTGAACATGCTTATTTTTTCAACGGCTGCCGTTGGCACAATACGGGAGTAAAAACAATTAAACTTGTACCAAATTTATGTTTAAAATAACAATAAAGCAAATTTAATTTAATTGTTGCTTGAAAATTAATAAGTAAAGCTAGGGAAGGTTTTAAAATATTATCTAGTTAACCTCTGCATTCCTCTATTTTAATATGACTGTTAAAGTATATTCCTTCAGGTATGTAAGAGTTCTATGTGTCCATTCACTATTCGTTCTCCATTTTCTTATTTTTAAGTTCACTTTGACTTCCTAATTCACTAACTCATTTTTCTCGGAGAAGGGTAGATAGGCCCTTACAGCCGAATAAATTGGCCGTTGGCTACGTCACATACTTTCGATTCAAGGAATGGCAAAGGTAGGTATATAATATATTTTTATTATATTTTTTCACGTCACCGATTTGCATTTGCATATCCTGAATTAATAACTTTTATTCTCTTCGAAACAATATCCATTCCATCAAATAATTCTTAAGTGGATTCCCGTGCCTCCTGTATATTTTTATTCGGAATTTTGAATAAAAATATCGTATAGGATTAAAAATTATTTAAAATAAAGCTATTTACATTCATAAGCCACCATATGGTAGTTCTATAAAGAATCAGTAGTCTAAGAAATAGTAAAACATGAGTAGGGAACTCACAATTATAAGTTACAGAAAAAAACATTGATATCTTATAATTATGTCATTGTAATAACTAATAACATTATTTACAACGTTGTCATCGTTGCGTTAAAAAGAAAGAAATCAGTATTAAATTTGGTGGTTTTGAAAAGGAAATGGATTTTATTGTTATACCTATTTGTACCTATTGAAATTTGGCTAGGAGTACTGTGATGCTTATCCGCAGTGCCACCCAAAACATTCATTCACAGACCCTTGAAGCGCATGGAACATAATTTTAATGGCATTTCTTGTTCTCTTCCCTCCTCTGGAGCATGGATCAATTCGTGTGCGAATCGTGGCATGAAACCGTGAATTGCGAGAACTTCAGACCTAGGAATCGCGGAGAAGACGCCACACTCGGTAATGAGATTTGAAAAGTGCAGGAGGGGCGGATGTGTCGGAGGGAAGGGGAGGAAGAGGAGCGGCGTTAGTTGAAGGGGGCGTGGGGAAGGGGCGAATGGGAAGTAAGGAGGAGGGGCTGAGGAATGGGTGGAGGAGGCAAAGAGGGTGAGGACAAGGTCCCGGGGGAAGGGGAAGATGAAGCTGTTTGCAGGGCGCATATTTCTCAGCCCCGGCGCGCACCCTCCACCCCCCTCGGGGGGGGGCTTACAGGCCGGCGGGGGGTGGGGGGCGGAGATGGGGCCCGCCCACATTCGTCATCCCGTCGACCTTTCGGGCGCGCCACACGCGGCACAGGTGCTCCTCCTATTCCTCACCGCCATCCCTCCGGCCAACCCTCCACTCTAACCCCCTCACCAATCTTCACCCCCTATTTTCTTTCCCATCCGCCTTCCCCCCCCCTCGTTCTCCTCTCACAATTTCATTCCGCCGCCCACGAGGGGCGGAACACCGTTCTCCCGCTGGTCGGCTTCCCATTTCTTTCTTTCGAACGCCCACTTCAATTTTTTTCCTCCGGAGAAATCCCATTAAAAATTCCTTTTAATCCTCCCGTCTCTCCACCGTCCAGCGTCCGTTATTTCCCCTAAGATTCATAGAGTCTCCTTAGTTTCGAGTGAGTCTTGGAACCTCTGATCTTGTGAACTGAAAGATAGGTAAGTAAAGGTCTTGAAAGGTTATGGATAGCCCTTGAGA
This sequence comes from Calopteryx splendens, assembly GCA_002093875.1. Lineage (NCBI taxonomy): Eukaryota > Metazoa > Arthropoda > Insecta > Odonata > Calopterygidae > Calopteryx > Calopteryx splendens. The sequence continues at coordinate 287,809 of LYUA01000086.1, read as the reverse complement.
TTACTTTAAGATTGCCTGGATCTTTTTTCAGCTAGAATATGCGCAACTGGCAATATACCTATGTGCCAAAAAAACGTTAGAGAAATTTGGTGTAATGTATTTGAATTTCATAAGAGGCCAATGTTTTTCCCGAGGAGTGTATGAAAAGTTTTGCTAAAAATAATGTGCAAAGTATGATCTTTCTTATGCATTGTAAACTGTTTGCAGCATAAAATGGGAGTGTACCGTTGTAGTAAATAATGTGGAAAGCCTGTTATGTGGAGTTACACATGCAATCGGTGTCTGATGTGACTCCGTACTCTGTGGTGGCCCAATTCCCTCATATTTAACATTTCTATAGCAAAATAATCATAAATTGTGTGTACAAGAATGGTTGAATATCAAGTAATCCTCTTCCCAATACTTCATCATTGACGCAATAACGTCCGTCAGGATTGGTCGTGAAAATTTTCCTCGTGTTGTTCCCTGTCTAATGTATTCTTTCTCTGGCATGGTTGTCACTAAATCCGTTTCGATCCAGAATAGTTAGCATTAAGTACTTTTTCAATTTCCATTAATTGATTATTTTTTCAATTCTAAACTATGCGAAAATGCCCATCCCTTTGCACTCGCTACATTTTGCATACACCGCCAACAGCGCGCCGCGGCGTGGCCGCCGTTCTCATCCATTACCCTATGAACCCTCCACTCCGCCCCATCCCCCCTGGCTGAGGGGCAAGATTAAACTCGCAACCACTACATGAGGGTGGGGTGAGTAGGGGAAGGGTTTGAGGGGGTCGAGTCTGGAATGCGGGCTCGAAAGAGTCGAGTCTTTTGGGAAGTGGAGAGGGGCTGGGGGGGGAAAGGGGACGAGGTGGTTGACACAGCAGCGGAGGACCAGAAATAAACACGCCGAGAGATAGAATGGAGAACAGCCGCGTGTATCTTTGGACATGTGCGCTGCTTAGGTGGACTGTCCGGAATGGGTGGAGCGTGCTGGCCGAGGACGCAGGTTTAATCTCGAAACGAGTTCTTTTTCATCAACCCTCAATAAACATATGAAAGGAATAGCAGAAGTGGGGAGAGAACGTAGCTACAAGATGCTTCCATACTCGTATGAAATTATTTTCAGCTTATTTATGAAATGAGTCAATTAATTTCTTTATACCTTTTCCAGTGGGGTAGTTTTTTTGAAGGTCTCTGTCATTTTATTAAGAGAAACTCCATTCGGTAAACGATTAAAAACGCGACCACCATGAAATGAAACGCAGGTCTTCCCCGCCTGGGAAGACATGCCATACACACCTATATGACTAAATTTTCACTTTTTAGTAAACGGCTGGTTAGTTAATCTAGGTAGTAATCTACCATGTAATATTGTGCAATAATGGAATATGTAATTTTATGGATCATATTTTAATTTCTCTGAGAGTCTACATAAGTACTCTCTCTGCTAACTTCAGTGGAATTCGAGGGTAATCACCATATTTCGAAGTATGTCCTTAAAAGTTCTGATGTCTTGTGACTTGGAAAATAGAGATTGAGAAGGAGAAGGGATGGAGGAAAGGGCTAAAGGGATGGAGGGAAGGCTCCGTGGGTGGAGTGAGAGATGAGAGAGAGAGAGAGAGAGAGAGCGCTTCCCTTCTGGATTGGGGGAGAATGAGGAGTGGAAGGTAAGGAAGGGCAAGATTAATGCGCGAAGTGGCCAACTAACAAGGGACGCGTTTCTCAAAGCCGCCTCCCCTCTCGCCCCCTTCCGACCCGTCCCTCCGCCGACTCCCAGACTCTCTCCCTCCTTCGCCTCATCCCAAACATCTTACATCACGGGACCGGGTCCCCCGTCCCTACACCCTCTTCCAACGTGGCCCCTCCCCCCCCCCTCTTAGCAACCCACAAAACACACTTCGTCTCATCTGCCCCCTCCAAGCTACTCTGCTACGGGGTATCCTGTTTATCCGACCTTTCGCCACAATAGAGATGTTCAGCGCTAACCGGGTTGGCCAACTCCTGGGTCTCGAGAGGGGCAGGCAAAGGCGCTTTTTCCTTTGTCTTTTTCAACCTCCCGTGTCCTTTGACAGGGGCGGATAAGGGGGTGGGGTAGAGAAATTCCGAATAAAGTCCTCGTAGCTGTTCGGATGGCATTCAAATCCGGACAAGGAAAGTTATTCACCATATTTCTCGAGCTCGTGGAAATGTATGGAAATTAGCTCACTGAACTAGGGTGAAATATATATTCGCAGAAATCGTCGTGATTTTGATTTTGTAACGAATATAAATTTGCATGGCAAAAATAAGTTTGAAAATATTTCCTTGTGTAAAAATGTTCATACTTGAGCTATATGTGATAACGTGGTTGGCTAAAATCTTACTAACTGATGAATAAAAATAATTTTGAGTCACTTTCTAAGGTATATAGTTACTAGAGTTTAGAGAAATATTTTTGATAAGTTATAAAAAATACTTAAACTTCCACCTCATTTGTTTTTTATTCCAATTCATAAGTTCAAAATAACATTGGAGCCTTTAAATATACCAATAGGTTTAATTTAGCTAAACATATATCACCAGTACCCGAGAATATTAGACAATACTTGAAAGTGTCGCTCGATGCACCAGTTTAACTTGATAATAGAACGTGAAAAGAAGTATTTTCGGGCCACCACATATGACATTCGTCCAAAGGATCACCTCATTTAACCCTGCGTAACGAGGCCCTAAATCAACCTGCCGTAATTTTTACGATGGTTTTATTGTAAGATGAGCGTCGAGTGAAAAATATAAAAACTTCATCACTCAATGGAGGTGATTTATGTTTACTAAAAGACTGTCCGTCCTCCATAGGTATCACCTCAGTATCTATTTCCCTTCCTTTCGCTCTTTTTCTCCAACCTCAACCGAGGGTTATTTCTACGTAGTCTCTCTTATTTATCGCCCCCGCAACGACCAGCTCTCTCTCGTCCATGCACCGAAAACTCCGACACAATTCAGGCTCATACTCACAACCCACACCACCACCGCCATCCCACCATCCCAACCACCCAATCTTCCCCCTTCCTTCCCCCTACCCCAATCTTTCACCTTGGGCCTCATCCAAACTCCATCCGCCTCTTCTTCTTCCTCCACGGCAACATCTTCATCATCTCTTTCTTCCCGACAACCGCTTCCAACCCCAACCTCTCCGAATCCTCCTCCTCCTCTTCCAGCGCGATCTCACCCTGCCTTCCCGCTTGTCCACCCCCCGCCCCGGCGTTCCCCACACCTCCGTGCCAGTCGCCCTTCGAAACTCCCATTTCTTTCTGCCGCCGCCCAACTCGACGCTTATACTTCTCGATTCCCTGGCCGGCCTCCCGCCGCACATTCGTCACGTCACCCTTCCTCCTAGCCTCCTTCCCCGGTCCGCAACCGCTGCCGCATCCAACCCTCGAGCCGCCTCCTCCCTCCTGTTTCTCGTCCGAGCTTACTCCCGCTTCCCCGATGCCAGAGTCCTTGTCTCTCTCTCGTTCCCCCCCCCCCCCCCCCCCC
>LYUA01000086.1:260802-271981 GCA_002093875.1 Calopteryx splendens | reverse complement strand
ACCTCTCGGTTCTCCCTTCATCCCTTCCTTCGCACGCCCCTCCTCCGCCCGCCGCGCGTATGCCATCAGTTTCCAGCACCCTCTTTCCGACCGCACAACGAGACGACAAAGTGCGCAGTCGCCATTCGACTATCATCTTTACGACCTCCTCCTGCCTCTCTTTCACTCCGCGTAGGGCATGTCGTGTTTAAGTCGCCCTCATCTCACGACTCCTTCGCCTCATTCCGCCTTCCTTGCCTTCCGCAGGGACCTCCCCCCGTTCTCCCGGTCCAATTCCCTCCGAACCACCGTCCACCCCGCGCCGCACACAAACTCGCGTAGCCACGGATGGCATTGCATATATTCTGCCTGCCCATCAGATGCCCGTCATGCCGATCCCATGATATCCTGAACGGCAAACCTTCGACGCTCACCACTACTCCCTCCACTACTGCCCTTGTCCCAATAAAAGTAAACCCTGAATCGACTGTGATTCGTTTTTTTTTGTCAACTCGAACGAGGGTCTTTCAATTTTTTGCGACATGAAATCCAACCTCCTCCGTTTGAGTTCAGATTGGTTGCAATAAAGTTAATTAGGCGTGCGATTTCATAAAGTAACTTTTTCCCGCATCACCGTTTGAAATTCTCTTGCGACAATAAACTACACGGAAGCGTTGTCGAGCCGAATACGGGAAAATGAGGTTGAGGATGTCAACGCATTTTAAGCTAATTCTTATTATTGTACCCCACGCCGCTTTCTTTGCTTTCTAGAAATGGAAGCTTACAGCATCGTCATCATTTGAACTCGAACTGGATTGCTGCCATGTGAAGAAATTTATTTATGCATAGGCTCATCCGGTTCATTCAATGCCGGTATATGATGTTTATACGACGTTAAGCTCCAAAAAAATTCCCAGAAGGTATTATTAAGTATATAGGCAGTGGCATGGATAAAGAATGAGATATAAAATTACTCATTTATGCCCTCCGGCTTTTCCTAGTAGGTTTGATTTTCTAAACTTAGATTATTATCCAAATATCAACACTGACGTTTAGAATAATTTCAATTTTAAAAATAACTATCCACTATATATACCCATATACCCATGGAAGAAATAAAAAAATCAGTACGTTGTAACGTGAAATTGTTAAACAAAATTATATGACATTATTTTTTAATTGATTTTATTTGCGTAATGTTTCACGATCTAGGAATCTTCATTCATTGATTTACATAGCATCCAATTATTCAGTTTCCTTTTTAATTGGATAGCCCTTTTTGACAAATTTTCAAAATTGCCTTAGAAAAATCTCCTTATTCCACAAATAATATAATTGCATTAATAAAGCGATCACAGGTGGCACTCGTTAAAAAACAACTCTAAAACTAACCTTGGTGTAACTAAAATGGTAATTACTCTATTTATGATGTACTAATAATAGTTTTTTTTAACCACTTTAGCTTCTAAAACAGACGGATTAAAAAATTAAACTTAAAGTTCTGGGAGTTAGGCATATCACTATTCTTACAACGTCTGAGCTATGTTTTATTTCAGCTTATCATATTTATATTCAAGTATTCTGACTGCTCTGTAATACTATGTATTATGATTATAATATGAATACCTTCTACTCTTGTCATTCTATATTAAAATCAACAGTTGTCCATTTATATATTCCTATTATTAGTTAAGATAATAACTTTAACAATTTCTTCCATGGCCACTACTTTAAACAAAATACGCATATGCAGCCCTTAAAAGTTGGAAACCTCCAGCCTAACTGAAAAAAAAATTTCAGGCCAATTTTTCATGCTAATAAACTCCTGATTCTCAAAAAATATACTTAGTTTCCTATACTCTCTTTAATCGAGATACAACGCTTAGGGTCGACGTTGATTTCATAGGATTAAGCTTCAATGAATGCAATTGATTGATGAAACTATTGCCTTTCTTGGGGTTGTTTCACGATACTAAGGGAAATATTCTTTGAAAATAAACGTAAAACAAATTAATGCATTCTACTTACTATTAAAAAAAAAACTGTTGAATAAAAGTTCTAATGGAGGCACCTATTGTTCTAATATTATGCAATTTTTTAATATCTTCGCGCTGTGCATAGGAAAAAACTAATGCATGGTAACTATTCGAAAGATTTACTAACGGCCATTTCATAGGAATATAAGTTTTATAAAATTAATTTTCATTGTTGGGGAATTATCCATGAATCTCTGCAGTAAATGTTTGAGAAGTGGCAAGTCGGGCCAGAAATAGCTAGAGACTAGTAGCGGAGTCCCTGCTTTCCTTGATTTTACTATCAATTGTCACCATCCACGCTATATCCAGACTGTAAACCTAGTCACGATAATAAGTAAATTTTCTTATTAATTATACAACTATAACTTTTCAATAGTTAAAAAAGCCGCACGTTTGAATTTAGCTCCCTTAAATCTTTTATTAAAATACCGTTAGCTTGTCAACCGACGAATAGATCCATCAAAACAGATGAAGTGCCAACGTCCATTACCTAAGTATTTAAAAACCCCTTTAGCAAAAGCAAAGTCCAAGAATTTTGCTCTTTTTAAAAAATCCATATAGTCTATTGTAACATATCTTGTATCAAACATAGCTTAAGTTAGTGACATCTTTTTTCAGGATAAAATTGGATTATTTTCAGTATTTTTCAATTCATCATCCCATGATTGTTGATTTAAATTGAACTGACGACCACAAAAAAGCACTACTTATATCACTTATACACTTCAAGTTAAATGATAAAAGGTACTTTTACGAAATATTGAAAAATGAAATACATGGAGCAGGATAAGCGAAGGTTCAACGTTCGTATTCTGAGCACCGAAATATTGCTGGTATCTAGCTGTATTCCAAACTCAATCATCTCATTTCTAATCTGCAGAGTAATCCTTTTACACCCTCACCAATCTTTTTCCTCTCAAGTGTGTAGGTAATTTTGGCTAACCACGAGATGGATGAGTGTCCGGTTTACTAAAGGCTTTTGTTATCGCAAAGCGGCCGAAACCTTAAGAGGCCATTCCTTAAACTCATTCCCCAATTGGCCCGTAAAAGACCGGGATGACACGAATGGCACGTGCGGTCGTGACGTCATATGCGTTTAAGGGAGAGAATCATATAGATTCGGTGATAGTAAGAGATGAGGAGGGGAGTGGGGGAGAGAGGATGAATGGAAGTGCGCGGTGTGGGTGGTGGAGGGAAACGTTTGCTTTGGCAACAGGCGAGGATTCTGAGGGAGTCGGTGACAAGAGGGCGGAGGTGAGGGGTTGGTTTGCTCTTCAAGAGGAAAAGTTTGGATTTTTAAGGGCCGTAAAAAGCCTCTTAAATGTCACCTGACGAACCTACCAGGGAGGATCGTAAAAGTGACTTCAATAACGAGGGACGGATGAGAGGGAAGAGTATGGCGAGCCAGCCCGGGGAGAGTTTGGGGGTGCTTCGAGGCGGGGAGTGACGGTCGTAAAGGAGAAGTGTTTGTGTGTGTTGGTGTGTACAACCACCGAACACGCGCGTGAATGCCTAGAGGCCACCATTGATGCGTAATCGGAAAGGAGGAGGATTTGTGGAATTGATCGGCCTTAGAAAAGGGGAAATACATGGTCTCTCTGGAAAATTTGTGGCTCGACTACTTCTGATCGAGTAAGAGACCTTTGTGGTTTCAAAAATGTTTTACATATATATTGTAAATTACTCATCGTCGATTTCATATTTATAAACTATTAGTCAATTTCCTTTTTATCTTATCACACTCATCTGTCATCATCACATTAGAAGGAAGTTTTTATTATTTATAGTTATATTAAATGTATTGGTATGAGTATTTTTTAAATTAATTAAAAAATCTTGGAATTTAAAATATTTTTTTTTAATTAATCATTTAGATCTTGTCTTGCCACCAACCATTGATCTTGACAAAAAACCGTTTTTGTGAATATTTTACTCTAGTTGTCCGTAGGTGACTTTGAGTTCGGCTAACTTCTCACCAAACTACTTAATCGGTTGAAAATTTCAAATTCAATTGTTAGGCAAAAAATGTGGAAATTTCCATTTCTTGGGAATTCATATATTTATTTCCATGAAAATAATAAAAATAAAATTCAAGTAAAATGTGTTTTGAAAATATTTGATCCCCCTTATTCATGCCAGTAGACAACTGTCGAAGGAAAATTCTTAGGAGAGGATCGGGACGTTTCTACTTAAGATACCATTTCGTAATAGCCCTTGAAAACCTTAATGAAGTGAAACATTTATGATTTTTTTATGTACGTAATGGGCCATGGAAAGCAATGATGAGCTTGGCGGTATAAACGGCCTGGCTGTCTTGCGTCGATAAATCTCATCGTAGGAGACGAGGAGAGTGAGTTTACCGGAGACCTTGCCTTTTTTAAAAAGCAGGAGACGGAGGGAGTGGGAACGAAATACGAAGGGGATGGTAAAGTATTCCGTGGTCGTGGGATGACGATATAATACAAGCGGAGCCCAAGGTGTGGAGGATGGTCGGGGGAAAGGAGAGGGGACATGGGGAAAAGTCTCAGGTACCCTTGGGTATGTCACGTGACCTGCATAAAGCACACTCGCAAGATGTGTTTATCGCCCCTTGCTTGACACTAACTGCCGTTGTCCGAAGACCGCGGCCTACGCTCTTTATCTCCCACTTCCCTACCCCCACTCCCTCCATCTTACTTTCTCTCCTCCTCCCACTCTTACACTAGCTTGCTTTCTTCATTCGCCGCTTCCTTATAGACTTGTCTTTATTTTTTTTATCTTTCTTACCTTGCTCATACTCACTTCCCTAGAATTTACTTTTTCAACTGGTTCATGCGCAATGAAATACGAAGTCGTGCACCAGGTACGGTAGATATGCACACTTGCCAGGAGGATTGGATCATGTTTTCTTTCTCAAACGAAGCGTACCTAAGGATCTCGTTGATCTCATGACAATGGCATTGGATAAGGTGAGAGAATTATTGTCTCTTCATGGATCATACTTCAAGCTTGTATTCCTCACCCTTACGCAGGCCCAAATGAAAATAAACCCTAGTTATTGCTATTAGGAATGCATTATTCCCTCTGAAATGAGTACCAAGCATGAATATTTGATTTTTTTCTCCTCCAAAGTAAATGCAATTTTGCTAGGTTTTGCATTTCATCCATAGTCTATACATTTCCTATCTAATCTATTTATTTCAATTACATTTTCTATCAATTTCAAAGTGATTATAGATTATAAAGAAAATTTTAGAAATATTAGTATTGAGAATGTGTGGACCTTATGCCTAAATGACTGGTTATTGGACAGGAATTTAAAAATGGTGTAGAGTTGTCGAATTTTCACATTTTTTCATCTAATGTATTTACCTATTTTACATATTTCCAATTGTAAAAATAGAGTAAGTGTAGGTACCCAAATTCTGCAGAATAATAGTTAATCACTGATAGTTAATACGCCTTTGCTATAATCTCCAATGCAATGAAGAAACGAAATATTTTATGTTTGATCGTCCCTGTTCTTAGTTGCTCAACTATTACAGTAAGTAGAAGTCAAGATCGATTAATACATTCGATAAAACTGCGTAGAAACGCAAAATATTCTTTTCTTATTTACATTATTTTTCTATTAGGTAAGTGACTTAGCAGTTATTATGCAATAAATTGGCAATAAGCTAAAAGCATTTGCTTTTAGCCTTTTAACTTAAGCTACGGTCATCGAAAAGGAGTATTGGTTGATGAGTGTACTAAATCATTATGATATCTACCCTTAGAGTTACAGCAACACATATTTATTTTCTGAATTGATAGCAGGATAAAGAGATTATTTTGACTATAGTTTCAATACAATGTATAATCTCCTCAAGTTTGTTACTTAAAGCTAAACGTTCTCTGTTGATAAATGTAAATTTTATTTTTTTTCATATTTTTAACAATTCTTTAGAATTGAGATGAATTGAGCTTACGAAATTTCTGCCCCACTTTGTTTTCTGTACATAAAATTGAATTGATAACTTTTATTTAATAACGTGCTATTCAATTATCCTTCCGTTGACAGTTTTCCATTGATGAGACGTGCAAGGTGAAGTGATTTTGATTAAGTTTCACATGATTACGTTCATTTACGATATTAAAAAAGTTAAAAATAGTAGGTATAGCCTCAATAATTCGTGTTTTCGCAATTGTATTTTTTATTTATTTATAGGTATGATTTGGAAATCATAGTGAACAGTTTTAAATGGAAAGTAAATATTTTTTACTTTATTTTTTCACTAATCAGCATTCTGAATTTGAAACTTTTGTTTCAACTTCAATAGAAACGTGAAAAACTTCAAATGTTTAGCATTGAAAATTCGTATTAAGCTGCAAATAATTTACCTTATATTTTAATTAATTTCTTGATATAATGCTATTTTACTGTTCTCTGTTTTCAATTGTAAGTGCAGACCTTTTTAAGTAGACAAAACTGTAGAAACTTATTTTGCGTCTAGGAGTCATTATTATAGTAAATAATGGTATTCGCATTATTTAGGGGATTCGCATTATTATACGGGATACTTGCAGATTCATTAAACTTTATTCAGTAAATAACGATAGAATTTATCAGTTAAGATTTTATTCACAACCGAAATCTCACATTTCTGCTTGGATGGAAATGACGCCTTTAGTGAAAATACTCCGAGGAGTATAAACTTGTTTCATGTTTAAGTTCTGTCGTTTGAAATTTCATTCATGCTTGAGAATTTTGTGATATTGACGTCATACTATTGTAAAAAGTAGTATTTACATATTTAATAAAATAAAATCCAGATAAATTCTGCTTACGAAATATCTTCCACACTTTGTTTTCAGTGAATAAAATTGAACCATTAACTTTTATTTAATATCCTAATATTCACTTATCCTTCCGTTGTCATTTTACCATTAATGAGACGTGTAAATCTTGAGGTTACGCTTGAGATGAACATTTTAGCATTACCTCAATATTTCCAAAATTGGGAGAGTAAAATTATCATTTTGCTGAAAAATGACGCAAATAATACAGTCCTTCAAAACTATATTGATCAAATGGATTGGATTTACCATAAATTTAGGACATTTTTTTTATGGTGACACATGATAAGAGCATGAGTACCTAATCTAGCCAAGATAGCGAGCACGAGACTAAGGAAGTAGGAAATATCCTCAGAAAAATAAGAAATACTTCCCTCCGTCTTACTATTATATAGTAAATAATGTAATCCTTTTACCTGAAAACGCTAAACCATCTTTTGACATCTAATGATGCCATGAGGCAACGCTATACGAGTCATGATAAATAATGAATTGGTGGAAAACATAGTCATATATTTTAATGTGAATGAATTCCACAAAGCGATGCCCAGATCCGTTGATTTGAAGAAATATCCGTCTAATGAAGAGTAGCAAAGAAACTTTAAACCAAATGTAATGCATTAAATTATGTCAGTAATATTTGTAATTATACAGTCAAAGATTGATATTCTTTCTATGCCTGTCTATTTTACTGTAGCGTTTCACGAAACTGGAAGATAAACTTTATCCAGGTAGGTAGTATTGGTCACTAATAATTTCTAAGTAACCATCATTGAATGATCTAGAAATGCAAGAGGGAAATAAGAATAGATTATTTATGCGTAAAATTAAAAAAAAATAAGTAATGGGTGGGTCTACAACGGTGAATCTGCCAAGTTATCATATTTTTTGCCATTTTTAATTAGTGATCGTTTTCAAAGGTCAGCCAGTCAATTGTAGGCATCTGGTGTATTGAATTAAGATAGGTAATTCGGCATAGGAAAATTATTGCACGTTCAATACATCTGAGGTAAGTGTTTTCTGTCTTATCCTCGTTCTTCTACTTACTATTATTCTGGGTTTATCTTATTATAATTTAAACACCCTTAATGCCGTTTAAATGCATATTTCTTAACTTCCACTTTACTGCATGCATGACCTTATTATTCCTGACTTATAATTCGACTTCTTAGAACTATTTCTACCTTATTAGAATTTTCTTTAGCCATATCATCTCTTCCACTGTCAAATAGCAAACTTTTTCATTTGTCTTTCTTTTAATACAGCTATTTTTCTCGAACATTCTCCATCAAAATTACTATATGAAATAGGATTTTTATCTCATTCCTTCAAAAGATTTCGAAATCATAATCTTCTTCACTTCATATCCGTTTTATAGATCTGTTTGTTATTTTTCATTTAATCTGAATAAATTCATTAATATTAATCCACTTCTTGTAAATTTATCTTTTACTAACGCTCTTTCTTAGCTTCTATGCTAATTTTTGTCCAAAATGCGGCCAAGAAATGTTAACAACAAAAATATGTGTACTCATTTACCTACGTTCTACTGCTTTCATGGGTATTGTGATTTTTCTTGCTTCCTGTCTTACTATTTTAGTTTTTTTCTAGATTTTTTCGAATGGCCATGAATCTTATGTTGTTCCTGTAATGGGATGATAAAGAAATGCAATTTCTGTGCTTTTTTCTCACTGAATGTTAGTTGTCCGAATATCTAATAAAATAGCAATGTTTCCAAGAACCTATCAGTGTAGTTGAGTTCCTATCTCTTAGGCATTTCTGTTTTATTCCTCTTCTATCACTACCCACTTTAATTTTCCATTACTACCCTTACTTGTATACCAAGAGCCATGTTGGGCTACCAATAATTTCCCTAGTCATACGATCTCCTACCATTCTCTGCATTGAATTCGTTAACTCTCCATTTAATAACTAAAATTATTCTTCCCTAATATACCGAATGCCTTCTCAATACTCGGAAGTAAAAAAAAGAATTGCTATGCTCTGTGACTAGGTATTCTTTTCTGTAGGTATTGGTATGGTGTCTACGCTCATTATTAACACTGCTATGGCTACGTTTACAGTTGCCTTCCATAACCGATAACTTGTTTTCCTTTTATTTTTTAAATTCCTCTGGAAAAATGATTCTTTTCCTAAGTGTGAAATTAAATATGCGCCTTTTGCCGTCACCTCGAGCAGCATTATTGCTTTTCGGGATGGTTAATAGACTTAAATAAGCTTTCAAGCCAATATCAAAATACCTATGAATAGGCACAAGTACTTATTTTTACATGTTCCCCGAATACCATCATTACCTAATTGTAAAGACATACTATGAATGCAAAATTAATTTTGAAATTAATTTTTAAAACGTTTCTTTCTCAAAATCTACAGTTTTTATACCTACACGTCACATTCTTTTCCTATATCTTGTCAAACCGGCCATATATATTTAGCCTTCAGTTGTCCTACACTCGCTTTCCACAATCCCTGATTTGTATTGGATGAGTTAATAATATGTATTGCGTCTTATACTTGGCTTCGATTACCTTTTTTTACCTTTTGGCAATCATTGAGCTTCAATGCGAAAAAACCAAACTAATCAACCCGCGCGTCCAAATTTCTCAGACTCAGAACTTGATTTTATTCCTCTTTCTATCATTTCAATCTTCATCTGCTACCCGAGAAATCGGGGACACTGTCTCTAAATCTGTCTTCAAAGATGATAAAAAAATTCAATGGTGAATTTCACTATCTAATGGCTGATAAACATAAAAAAACTGATTTCTTTTCAACTTAGGGAAGGAAAATAGTAACTATTTTTACTATCAAAAGGCAAGTGTTTTCAAGCCTAGGTAACTTCTTGATTCTATACCATGGATCGCTGCCTACACTCCAACTAACCATTAGCAGACCACGGCAACCTAATTACCATCACTTTTAAGTATTTCTTCTATTATCCAATTATTCTTGTTTCAATCAATTAACAATTCATGATTAACTTTTTTTATTTCTTCCTCTTCATCCCAAGGACCCCGTGGCGAATTAAGCTGCTGGATAGCAACCAAATGTACTTAATGCTCTTTCTTTCAATAGTAATATTCTGATAATCATCTTTCCCATATTCGCTCATCTTCTCTTAAAGTTCTAATGTACCATTTCGGCTATCTCAAAGATTTACTCTCCACCCAATCGCTAATACTTCCCAAGTAACTATAGCAGAGGAAGTTCCTTTTATATTACCTTCTCACTTCATGCAAAGAATCGGAGGATAATTTCCCGTAAGTGCTTAAGTCATCAAAGAAAACTTCTTTATAAAAGCATGTATTTAGCATGTAAATACAGATTAAATTAATCTAGAAAATTTTCATTCAATATATACATATATATCTACTGTTCTTTGGAAACTTGGCATCAAACTATGTCAGCCTTCTACTAGGTAACATTACAAATATCTAATCAATGGTAACAGGCGTCATTCGATAGATCTTTGTTTTCCACATATATTCTCAGTCGGCTTTCATGCTTTCAATTTATTGTTCCAAAGGGATTCTATTTTCAAAACAATACTCAACCAATGTTTATAATAATAATAATTAAATTTGAAGTAAAAATATGCTCTTAAATTTTAGAGTGTAATATTGAGCGAAGATGTCACTCGTGATGAATCAGTGACAAAAAATTATTAAGAGGCTTTTAAACAGTAACACATAAGGTAACTAAAGACTTTAAGCTGAGTAATGATGGCGAATTGTTTGTTATACCATAGAGTAAAGACTCTAGGGTTATTAATCTATGGTAATACTTAGCACAAAGGGACCACACCCTTCGGAAAGCTACGTAAACAGATGAATGAACACATTGCACCAAGTTTGTTATACTCCTGGGAGCATAGCAACACGCTCTGCTGAAAGAGGTGCTTGAGAAATAAAAATATTTGGAGGTGAAGTATGCCAAATCATCTACGACATCCTTCATATATGTTCCGTGTTTCGTTTCCTCAACAACACTGATATCAAGATGCACTGTGTGTAGTTTTGCAGCGAGAGGATGCGGAAAGAAAGGAGAGCGGAGGAGAGACAGAAATGCTGGACGACGAGGAGGGAGAGAATGAGGAAATGCAGAGGGTACAGTGGGAACGGCGTGGGTTTTTTTCTCCTTGGGTTTGGAGGAGGTTGAGGAAGAAGGAAGGAGGGAAAAAGCGACCGTCTACGCTGATTACCCATGGGGCTCTTGGAGCAGAAGAAGGAATGGAGGCGAGAGGAGGCGCGGGGGCGGAGGGGGGTGGGAGGGAGGAGTGGGTGGGTTGCACGAGCGAAGAATAAGTGAGGGGGATGGGGCGAGGGGGG
>LYUA01000086.1:207228-220673 GCA_002093875.1 Calopteryx splendens | reverse complement strand
CCGATTGTGGAGAAATAGAAACTGTTTAGGTTTTGTTTTGAAATTACAAGAAAAATTTGAATTCATCGTTTATTTTCTAGGATACCTATACAAATACAACCTGTAACACGATATATTTATCTTCTTACTTCTTTTTATTAGTTTGCGTTTTTATAAATATACCTACCTATTTTTCCCTTCCAGGACCCGTAAATTAGATAACTTTAATACTTACCCACAAAATGTAACATCCTTTTAATGCTTTACTGTTGACCTCAGATATTACTTTATAGGTCAGCTATAAATATATTTTTTAATTGAATTTCACGAAATTTTTCATTATTTCTTGGATTATGCTGTTCTATTTTAATAGAATTTTGTTTATCTTCAGGATTCTTTCATATTCCTAACTTCTTTTTAACCAAGTCAATATTAACATGCAATTTTTCGATTCTAGATAAAATATTTCATTGTTCTTCCGGCCTATTTTGCGATTTTTGATGGTTTTATCTACCATTATACCAATTTTCTTTAATGGCTCAAACATAGCAGTGAAGCAAAAATAATGTGAAATCACTTAGGTACTTAGTAAAGCATATTGCTATTTTTATCTTTCATTTTAAGTTAATAAAATAAATAGGAGTTACATTAATGTGCATGGCTACATAAAAAAACTTTTTAAATTTATTTGGATGAATTAAAGAAGGCTATACAATTGTTATATGGCTAAGAAATTCATAAATTTTATTCGCAGCAGCTACATATCCTACGTGATAAATACTTATTTTTTTCTAAATGTTAAGTAGGTATATTAAAATAATGATGTGAATAGCATTCAAGCGTTCTTTGCATTATGGTTTAATATTATTAAAAATGATATGCATTTAATGTCTGAATTTCATATCCATTATAACCAAAATGTTTTAACATGTTTTAATGTTTACTTAACATGTTTTAACTTAAACATGTTAAGTAAAGAGTATGTTTTGTTCAGGTAGGTACGTAATTTCAATAGAAACGATATTCCATGCCAATGAATCATATGAAGTCGGTGTAAACTATGACTTTTATGCAGGCTCATTAATACTTTTTATGGCAAATTTGAATTATGTTTGATTGATTATAATGTTTACAGCAAAGTTGTTATATGTTTCGTACTTTTTATGTCAGTGGAATGACCATTGTTATCAAAGTTTTGGGGAAATAGCTTATTTTATAAAATAACGCAGTACTGGAATGGTAATCTTTTTGAATGGAAGACTATTCTTCCTCTTGACTTCTGGTATGATAAAATTTAAGATTTTCAGGGTCATTAGGTCTATAGGTATTGAAAAACGGCATAAAAACCGCCAACCTATGTGAAGCAAAAAAACGCTGGCATCCAGGCGGGTGAAAACTAAATCAGTAAAACATATTTTTCACAAAGAAATAATATTTTTCTATAAATAAGTACTTGTGAAATTGATTCTTCTATAATGGGGAAATTATATTAAATTTTATCCAAGGCTTCCAAAACTAAGGCCATATGCTCTGAACTGAGAGGCGCATAGCATCATTTTTCCTTTCTCCTACGCTACGGACTAAAAAATCGACTTCAACAGATCCATAACCGGCTTCCATCTTTCTTTTTAATATCTAACCCGTGTGTATTTTTAGAGTGACGTTCGGGCGTTGTTTTTCGGCTGGTCGAGCACTTGGCTTCTAACGTTAGGGCCCGGGTTCCGGAGGTCTCTGGGCATATATCAACTTTTAGCTACACCCAAGCTGTAGATTTTCCTTAACCAAATTTTCCTGGGAAACCGCAGGTAGAATAAAAAAAGAAACTGCTGCTTGAAATTCACCCTTGTTTGTGAATTTCACACGCCGTTGGGTTGATGTACAAGTACCGAACTAACCTTTGAGATGATTGCTGAGGTTTTGAATATATTTACAAGAGACACTTCGCCATATTGTTTATATTTTAGGTGGAAATTATACCGTACTCCTCTATTTAATTCCATGACTTGAATTCGTTGAATCCTATGTTGAAATTTGAACCCGGCACCATGTTTGGGACCCTAGTTGTATCTATTAATTGCTTCCCTTGTGAATTATCGTACTCCTTAGGTATATGCGGATAAGTAATTTTTATGCCATTGTTTCACAACTTATGCCCCAAGCGTTTTTAAGTGCAAATATATACTCACAAAAGCAAATGTAATATCCCCCGCTAAGCACTGTGGACGCTTAAGTATATTGGCCTACGGTCATGCACACAAAAATACATTCACAAGCACTCACGCATTATCACTCGTAATTACTCGCCTCGGTGAAGGATCGTTTAAAAACATTGATTATTCAGGTAGTTTAATGTAATTTCTCCTTAAGGTGTAACCACAAAAAATATTTGCATATAGAACTTTAAGCTCCAACTGATGAATTCCTGTATTTTAGGCAGCGTGTGATGATGAAATTAACTTAATGCATTCAGAACTCATAGTAATAAAAGTTACTTAAAAACTTTATTTATCAAACGCATTAATAACTATTTAATAAAAAGTAATTGACAACGAGCTTTTGCTAATTTTTAATTTGGAAAGAAATTATGCCTATTAGGTACCTATTTATGTATTTTTAACGGAATATAAGTATGGTTGATTGAATTATTTATATTTTGACAGTAAAACTTTTTCATTTCAACAATAAAAGTATCCTACCTTCATGTTTTGAAATTTTTAATTTCATGGAGTGCTGCAGTCTACCAATCTTAGGATTGAAAGACCATGATGATGATGGTGAGATCAAGTAATGCATAGGTATGAAAATACTGATGATGCAAACATAAAAATTAGTTACCTACATGTTTGAAAGGTAAAATTTTATTAGATAATATATCACAAACGAAAAATCAGGGTTTTATTTTATACCTACTGAGTAAGCTAGAGTTTAATATTTCAAATACTAAGGTAATCAGTGGTAATATAAAGGTAGTTTATATAAGCAGAGATTATTCACCATGTGGTTTAAAAATATATAAATTTTTTTCATAGGGACATACACCTAACTTAGTATAACCAAAGTAAAACTTAAGACATCGAAAATAATATGGGCCTTGACCTAACACACAAAACCACACAAACTTACACGAAAATCGAATCGATAACTGGTAGTTGAACTCACTCCTCACTTATTTCTTTTACAAGTGGAATTCATAAAGTTGGGTAAGGGAGTAACTACGCTTCAATGTTGATTGTGAATCTCAGTAAGAACTGGCTTCCAAAAATCACAGAGAAAGGTTGTGGGTTTCTATGGCATCATTCGGATTTTAGTCCATATATTTTTCATACCAGCACGATTGCGTTACCACGCCACTTAGGCCGTCAAACCTCAGAAAAGAAAAAGTGAACGACGTTGAAGTGTTCAGACAATGCACAGAAAAGTATCTTAACAAAGATAGGTACAATGTGTCATAAAGGTTAACCATATTTCAATTTATTCTTAGGCGGTATAAGCTAGTAATACATATTAAGCCATGGAGTACAGAAACAACATTTCTCGGTTTATTGTAGGATTCCTAAAGTTGATAGAATTTAGTATTAACCTGGGAAGTTAGTTGATTGATTGGATGATTACCTATTGAGTACCGAATAGTTACAGGTATAACTTTTTTGAAGAAGATTTTACTAGGTAAATAATCTCTTAAAATATTACGTTTGATGCGTATCTAATTCCACTGGTACGACCGGTATAATCAAACGAACCAGTTGTATTTAAATCGCTGATATTAAGAAATAGAAATATATTAGGTACATGATTGGGAATTCAACTGTATATAAGTAAATAAATTACCTAATTGAAATAAATTTGAAAAATGCAAACACATTAAGAGCCAGAATTCCATTATAGTTTTGCGCATGGTAGAAGTGAAGAGAAGGTTAGGCAATTAAATCCAAAGAAGGCAGGAAAATTGGTTATAGGATATATTGAGTGGTGATGGAGATATGAAGACAGTGATACAGGGGACAACGTTGGGTAAGTAAAGCAGGGGGGGGAATGATTAGGCATGTTGAATGGCAGAAAATACGCGGAAAAGAAGAAAATGTTGTAGGGTTTAGATCGTGTGTCCATCAGAAACCTACCTCTACGCTAACTCCTTACACTATAGGGCTTCAATGAACCTTTTCCTCGTGTCTAGACCATAAAGTATTAGTCATTAGTGTTATTTCTTCTCGTAGTTCGCCATCATCCTTCTGCTTACTGCGTCTTGTTTGCTTCTTCCATTGTCTTTCCGATCTTATTTCAGGGTGCTTTTTTCTAATCTTATTTAAATTAATCTTTATTTCTTCCGTTGCAAACAATCATCTTAGTTTTATTCTCAAGGTTGTATCTTTTCAACACTTTCTCCATACCTACAGGTTACTATTTTTTTTGATCATGCATTTTCATTTCATTGATTTAATAAATGTTTCATTAATATTTCTAGTCCTTCTATGTTGAAGACGAGGTGACTATTCACCGTCAGTATTTCCATTCTAAGATTGGTTGAATCTAGCCCTCCATTCTTCCCTATTTAAAGTTAATTCCCTTACGCCCTGAAAACTATTCTCTTTTAGGCAGCTGTGTCCTTCTTTATTTGTCCAATATTTACTTGTCACTTGAACTCGTCCCTTGGTCATCCCCAGATGATGGTTAAAAAGTCTAATTTGATTCGGTAGTGGAGATTTAAAGGAATTTTTCCTGTCTATTTGCAAAGATTTATTTAGCAACGATGTGTGATATTGAGATGTTTATGGACTTAGGAAATTCCCTTATCAAATTGTCAGTATCAATCTTCGTTACTGCTATAAAGGGTTAGGAGATGGTGAGAAAAATAAGGAAAAGAGCCAACAATCGATAGTAACTTTATGGACAAGGTAGAATTACCTTTACACACATTTTTCATTTGGTTTGAGAGATTCACGATCCTATAAAAATCCGTCAAAATCCATAAATTTAATTTAATTACGATGTCAAGATGTAAATCCTGGGTGATAAGTGAAATGCCATGTTAGAGCGGATATTTTTTTCCATTCCGAAATCTCGGTATATTCATTTTTCGTAATACTGTGATTGTCATTTTTAAAGATGCTGTAGACCTCGGCAAATCCCATAATCATGTCGGTGGCTTTCGGAAATTCCTTTGAAAGTATAGATGTCATCCGAGTCAGTTTCACAATGAACAACAGTTTAGTGAACTGAAGGCATTTTATAAAATACTAGCCTTGTTCCTTTTTTCTTCAGATGAACACACTACGCATTGTTAGGTGACTGGGGAATAAACTACGTGATTATAATCCCAATAAGTTATTGCTTAACCGTATGCTAAAAACCGAGTCACAGACAGTGCTAAATAAGTTAAGATTAAAAAATTTAAAGAAAAAGCTCCTACTTTTGTAAAAAAAGATTTTTGAAATTAATGCATTGTTCTAACTTTGACCAAAAATGGTCTCAGATTGCGAATAAAATTTGCTTATCCTCCCACAAAATTATTTTAATGCAATGTTTGTACAAATATTTTTTATTTAAAATAAATAGTTTGACTATATATTATTTAAACTGTGAAAGGAGAGACCGTTGTAAATTACCTTTATTAATGTGAAGGTTAGTAAAAAATAGGAGTTTTTGAATATTTATGCACATAAATAGGTATATCATATTTGTTTTACATCGGTCAATAATTTCTGAATAATTATCAAATCAAGTCATCACGTGAAAACGTTGAGTACGGTCAAATAAATATTATCTAAGTAGAAAATTGTATATAATACTTCTTTTACCATGAACCTATAGTTACCATATTAGTTCGGACACGACATTATTAAATATGCAATATGCTAATAAGTCATTTTTAAATGTACTATTTTTTAGAATTTGAGCAACTATTTATCAATCATACAATATATATAAATAACTAACATATATGTTTAAGATAGTAAGTAGTACACGCTCTTCTGAGTTATGTTTACCTACCTATATCATGCTTTATGCTTAAAATAATTTCTCTTATAATTTATGTTTTGCATAAAATAGAGGATCTTCTTGGATTTTAACGTTCAATTATCGATTATTCCTTTTTATTAAACGACAGTAAAACATTTTAAATAATGCCAATGTAAACCAACCAATGAGCCATGTGAAATACAAATCACCCCTTTGTAGTACCTACAGCATGAAAAAAACGTCAATAACGTGAATGCATTGGAAATAAAAAAAGGAAAATTCCACATGGTTCTCAAAGAATGCCTAAATTCCATCCGTTTCGCTTAAATCACTTTACAAAAATCCCGACATAAGATGCCCTCAAAATGGGCATTGATTTGGACCGTTTACGTCCGACCAGAATGCAAAGGAATAGCCGTTCCGGGCATCGGGCGCCTCCGGGTAGGGGCATCAGTGAAGTGAAGGGGGGGCCGTGAGAGCACTCAGTCGGGTCAGGGGGGGGAGCCATTCCGAGGAGGACCCTTAACTGGACTTTCCAATCCATGATCGTCCTTACGAGGTTTTGGCGCGTGCCGCGGTGGCATGCCGACGTCCAAATTAATATCGCCTCTTCCGAAAAGTGCGCAGTAAAAATACTCGGCCGCAGGCTGGGGAAGAGCCTCTTCGGCGTTATACGACTCATAAAACCCGCGTGTTCACTTCTCAGTCGTATAACCCTTCTTTCCTCCACGCAGGGGCCCAAAACTCTCCCTCCATCCCACTCTCTTTCACCCTCTGCCTGACTTCCCTATCTTTTACTATACCACTGAACTTCCCCGTCCACACTTCACGCTCATAAACGCATCATAACAAACACTTCCTCCGGCTTTAACTGCCAGTTAACGCCTTTTTTCTATCTCCCCGTTTTTCTATCTCTTTCTCTCTCTCCCCCTCTCCTCCGTACCTCTCCTTTGGTCCCCACTACTTCCTCCTCCCCTTTCTCTTCTAACCCTCCATTCACATCCCTCCAGCTCTTTTTTTCCGTCACCCTCCTTCCGGCCTTCAAAACGTTTGTTTTTGCCAAAGGTCCAATGTTTGGCACGCGCTTTAAGGGCCTCGTAAACCGAATTCGGTATAACGTAACCGCTGATAAACTCTTTGGGAATGAGGGAGGAGTCGAGGGTTGAGGAGGGAGTAGTCAGACAACGGTTATATGAGTGCGAAGGGATGGGACGCGTAAAATAAAACTTTAGCCGGACTCTGTCTCTCTCAAGTGGCACATTTTCCACTTGATCTTTCATGCAAAGGGCGGTATCGTCCATTCGCCTCATAAATAAACCCATTTCAATGTTTTCACGCCCTTATTTTACTTTTTAACAGCCACGAGACTGATCGCCATTTGATATTTTTAGAATGAAGAGTCGCATATAAATGTAAAATATGAAGCAGTCAGAAGTTAATAGAATCATTTACTATGGCGCATCACCCAATTTGTCATCTAATGCTTCAAAGTTGGAATACTGATCCTTAATAAATATACTAAATTAGGTCAAGAAACCATACAATATCATCAACACAAGATTTCGATGAATTTTTAAAATACTTCTATCTTTTGTTTCATCGGATAAAAATCTTGCCTTACCCGCATTCATTACATAAGTTGTGACTATAAAATGATTCTCCATTGCAATGCCAACACTATTTTCTCTTCCGTTCTTTCGGTATGAATTGCAATTGTACTTTTTTCCATTGCGCCAAGCTTTTTGAAATATTAATTGCGCAGAAATAATCTATTTTAATTTCTACGGCATTGGTAACAATCAAGAAACATAAACATATATTAGTTTAGAAATTCCGGCATATTTCCCTTTTATCTGCCCATTATATAATAGCATTATTGAATAACTATACTTACGTGCAATAGTATTGCACGTAAGTATAGTTAATATAATAACGGATATATTATCATGTCGAAATATATTTACTATAGTAATTAAATTTATTTAATAGTAATGACATACTAATTTACTATAGTAGTCAATTAGCATGTTATCATTGTGAAGGGGCGTGATTGATAGTGCTGTGGTTATAGTACTCGGCTACTGACCGGAGGGCTCGGGTTTGATTCCGGGTGACGCCTCATGGCACCCTCAGCTTCACGAAAGCTGTGATTTTTTTGGGTACCTGGTCTTCCTGTGAAACCGCAGATGGTACAAGGAAAAGAACTAGTCCCCCTACCCTGATATAGGTATGTATTTCACTCGCCGATAGGCTTCACATTGGATGGGTTCTATCCTCACCTATCAAACCAACTTTCGGGTTGATTACTGTGATTTTATCGTTGTTAATTGAACATGAAATGTATGTAGTATTCTACTTTGATTGGATGTGCACACATTTCAATTGCATGGATGAAAGCTAATAAATTGCTTTATTATAGTATCAGTACTATTAATTAAGATGAAAAGTTTTACATTGTAATACTGTTGATTGTTCTCACTTTCAAAGAAAGTCACTAGATATGTACTATTGATTTGTCCAAACAAATGAATATATCACTTCTCTGAGAAATATTTTGGAGTTATTTGATTTTCTGTGAGTCCCCAGAGGTAATAGTATCCCCCCCCCCTACTTGAGCACAGGACCGTATGCACACTACTTGGTGAGGACAGTATTCGCACAGTATGCGAATAGTGTCCTCACCAAGTTAGCACTGAACTACGTATATACGTATAACAACTATAACTGACTCAGAGAGACATCTTTCAAATTCCTTTCATTTTGGATGATATAGCACACCTTTTTCAAATCATTGAGTGTGTCATACACAAATTGAAGAAAAGTTCTAGCTGATCCTCACCAGTATTATAAAAATAAAATTAATCACAGAATACTATGATTCAATTTGGAGAGAGATGAAATATAACACTTGAGATTTCCATTTACTAGTTTTTTCAACTATGCGGTTAGTTATAATACAAATTTTCAAATCACCTATTCCAATGCATATTCCCAATTGTAATGGAATATACATTATAACTCAACCCTGAGCATGAGGTATAAAATATTTTTGTATCAGTGTAGTAAACAGTAAATAAATATAGTGATAGGTTTTTAATTTTATCCAATGAGGTTAATAAAATGTTTTTTTCAATTCATACCAAGAGTCTATACCTATTTCAAAGTAACCGACTCAAATTTTTATAATGGTGTTCCGCAATTCGCTTTACATTTCATCAAACTATATTTTAAGGATAAAGCACTGTCTAAGTGAGAATGCCGTCAGGTATATGAAATGACTTGGCTCGAAGCAGTTAACGGTAATGCTAAAATAAATCCCGGTAGCAGTACAATTACCTAGGAATAAAAAAACTACTTATTTAATATTACCGGTTAAATTTGTATTACATATGTGATTCCCTTGCAATGGGTGGCATATACTGTTGATTTTAACGATGAATGATTTTATGGTCAACTCCATCTACATAGTATGCTACATGCCCCCTCAAAGGCGTGTGGGTGGGGGTGTTAGGTCACCAGTCATTGTTGATCAAAACACAGTAATCAACCCGAAGGTCGGTTTGGTTGTTGAGGATAGAGTTCACCCAGTAGGTAATAAGCCCAACGGCATGTGAAATTCACATATTAGGGTAGGGTGACCACTTACTTTCCCTGTACCGACCGAGATATCCCAGGAAGACGTGGTACTCGAAAAACTCTTCACAGCTTGGGTGAAGCTGAGGTTTCTAAGAGGCGTCATTCGGAATCGAACCCGTGCCCTCCGGTTCTTAGCCCAACGCTCTAACCTCTGGACTACCACGCCCCTTTATTGGTGATAATGATCATTATTGGTATTCGCATCTAGCCTCCTTTTATGCACGGAATTATTGAACTGTCGTATTTGTTTATATTATTGGTGTTATAGGTACTTAATTTGTTTCTGCATTGTGCTAATTAATTTCTTCGTTCAAAAACTGAAAGTAAAAACTGTCTAATTTATTTTCTTAAATAACTTCCAGTTTTAATTAAAAATGTATTTAAGGCGTAATCAAAGCGAAGATTTATAAATATCATGGGTTTAGTAAATGAGATAATTTTCACTGAAGAATAATGTACCTACCTAAGTTTCATAAAATAAGTAACTCTAAAATACCTGCTACATCAATATCCAAATTCTAATTCTGAATTAACGGGTATTGTTCATTTGTACTCTCTTTGTACTGGTTATCTCGATTCTCGCTAAGCGCACTGGCTGCCATTCAATGTTTATATTTTTCTCTTATTGGAGTTTTGAAAGTCTTAGCAGTTTTCATTAAAACTTTGTTTTATCTATTTATAAAATGATTTGAAATTATTCATTTATTTTATTTGCGCATTGTTTCCTTTCATGTTTACCTTTACCAATATTTGAGGCACCTTCCAGATGAAACGTAAAAATCGTCTTTTCCTCTACTAATTTTGTTCAATGGCGTCAATGGGAAACTTTCCAATATTATTAGTTAATTTTCCAAGTTAATTACAATAATTATGAAAATATTATCATAGTTTTGACTTCGATATTCTTTCATGTTTTTTTCACTAAAAATTCAGTTTCTTTTTCCCGCCCAATCCCACCAGCAGCGCCTTGCGCAACGGGTGAGCTCACCTTGCTAAGCGTAGTAGTGCAGACCTTCTCCGCCAGATGGTTCTGTACGTTCGATTGATCCAGATTTACTTACAGGGAAAGAATTTTGTTAATGGTTAAGCTGTTTATGTGTGTTATTACTTCTCGTATAATTTTTATGTATTGAATGGAAGAGATTTATTTCCATTATATTATAAAATAGTACGTTGATTTAGAATTGAAACGGGAGAAAATATTTTATTCTCACAAAATTAACGGCCGACTGAATGAAAATCCACCGCACTTGCCCTTACCTCAGTCCACTACTATGTGGTACACCATTAATGCCATAATTATTGTTTTTCAATATTTATGTATATAGGACCTTAACCATTTTAGAATTCTACTTTCTCTTCTGTGAAAGCAAACACAATCATTAGGTATACGGAATGTTTTCTAGAGTTAAAATTAAAAAAATCATCGTCACTCTTCAAGACATCCTGATAAAGTTATGTATTCAAAATGGAACTAAATAAATGAAATCGGCATCAGATTATTGTATTTTTGCTTTAAGTACTACTTTTTATTATCTCTGTTTTTAAGGAAAACGCATAATCGCTTTCTAATAATCTCTTATTATTTTTACATAATTATTTTAAAGCTAAAATTCTCAATGGTTTCCATTAGGTCATTTAAATTTTAAAACTTAATACTCGCTTTTAACTAACCGACACAATTTAATTCATGTTTTCATTTTTAATGTAGGTACAATATATCTACAAATACGTTTTAATTCACCTTCAGGATGGGATATAGGTATATATCACGAATTTGTTAACAAAATCACCATAACATAGTTCTGCCAATAAATATCTTATGCAAATAGTAATAAATTTTAGGTAAACCATAAGTGAAACAATATTATTGGATTTTGTACCTATTACTAAACATTGAGCGTAATTGAACATAACTTTCGCTTTTTTTGTAAGGTGCTCTTTTAATGACGACCTTAGAGTCACTTTATGCTTAAATCTAGTTAAATTATAGTTGGTGCAAGAAATATAATTTAGAATAATTCATAAGAGGTAGATATGCATAGTTGAATAACTTTCGCTTTCTTTGAACTTTCCTAACTTTGAACAGGAAATAACGGACGGTTATCCTCCTGCGAATGACCACATCCACGAAGTGCTTGTCATCTAAATAAAATAGCCGAGTGCTAAGGAAATCCAGGGGCATATAGAGGTCAAAATCCCTCACCCCCTTAACCCCTTTCAGCACATTGATCAAGTTAACCATTGTGGGCCTTTCGGCGAGAGATTTTCGTCCCGCAACTGCTCTCTTATTTTACAACGTTGTCCCCGCCTAAGTAACATGTATTCCAGTCTCCTCAAGTCACCAGGCCACCTTCCGTCCTCCGCTTTTTGCCCCTTATCCCCATTCCCCCTCCTCCCCGTCTTTCTCCCTTCCCCATCCATTTCTACCCCCGAGGCCCACTCTGCACTATTTCCATTTGGAAGCCTCCGGCATGAGGGATTCCCCGAGAGGCTATCAAAATGCTACGGATCCCATTTTCCCAGCTAGAAAAGCTCTCTCTCACTCTCTCTTCCGTGCTATCCTCTATCACTTCAAACTGTTCGCTTGCGACGAGTTTACTCACGGTCTCCATGCGACCCAAACTGCCCACCACAAAAGGAGAGCGGGATGTGGAACGAATTCCGCCGCCATTAGTCGCTTTGTAAGTTCCCTAGGGAGTAATAAACATCATCTAGCATAAGGTTTTATCCTCTAAGTAACCTCCCCTTGAGAGTCTTTTATATAATTCACTTTCCCGAAATTTGTTTCACTTTCCCGAATCACTTTGTTTAGTTATTTCTACGTTTGGCATATTTTCTGATACAACGAAAAGCCGAAGAATGCTCACAAATTATTTTGTTACTCGAGGGAAA
Source organism: Calopteryx splendens (assembly GCA_002093875.1). Taxonomy (NCBI): domain Eukaryota; kingdom Metazoa; phylum Arthropoda; class Insecta; order Odonata; family Calopterygidae; genus Calopteryx; species Calopteryx splendens. The sequence continues at coordinate 208,205 of LYUA01000086.1, read as the reverse complement.
TATAAGCTATGTGTAGGTTCAACGCTCTCAGCCGTTCAACGCTTATTCAGTGATAACAATGAGAGTAAACAGTCACACAAAAAGCAAGTATAATTACTTGTGGAATATTAGTGCACAAAAACTATGAATTTTTACTTGCAGATTCACTTAACATTCTTAGTGAAACATAGCTACACCTGTTTCAGCAAGCTTTGTTATATTTTAGCTTTTTATCTTATCTTTTATTAGGAAATTATTTAATGATGAATTAATTTGGAACGGCATTTTTGTTCAAATCGAGGTTAAAATCCACAACACTCGGGTATAGCGTTACTCGTACCATTCCTTCATTATCAATAGACGTCTAATTTACTTTAGATTAAATTTTTAATTAACGTTTCATATAATATGTCATTTTATGTAAAATGCCTCCAAATGAGCCTTGATTGACCAAAATGGTCCGAAAAACGCCCGAGCAATTTTGGAAGATCCTATTTAAACCAACGCCAAATATTTTTTTTTAATTTTACTTGATTAATCGAGTAAATGTTGGAAGATATTTTAATCATCGTTATAAGACAATTTTTTTTTCACAGTTACATCATCATTATGGAAGGAAAGTATTTTGCACCTATTGTAAATATTTAAGAAATATTCATGAGATAACATTGATAAATACAAATCTTAAAGACGAATAACGTAGACATAAATAAGTACTTTCACATAATTACTGAATGCAATAAATACGATTGTAATTGCATTCACATGTGGATTCACTTTTATTTCCTTGAACTTCATATGGCTTTTGCAACATTAAATATTTATTCCAATGAACTATAATTTAATTCCTTACTCTCTTTGCGGGGGATGTGGTAGTCCAGGGGTTAGAGCGCTGGGCCGCTGACCGGAGGGCGGAGGGATGGAGGGTTCGATTCCCGGTGATGCCTCGTGGCACCCTCAGCTTCATCCAAGAAGGTCATCTTGGGAAAACCAGGTCA
>LYUA01000086.1:148224-159073 GCA_002093875.1 Calopteryx splendens | reverse complement strand
TGGGATTTAAATCACACCAGCGTTCTACGTCTACGCTTCGTCAAAAAGGCAAGCGCCAGTGGAACGAACTTTTTATCAAAATATAGGACAGGTGAAATTATTTATTTCTGCACAAGATTTTGACAGAAATTTAAATTTTAATATATATTTTTTCACTCTTGAGTTATCACGATGCGAATGCACCATTTGTAATTTTCCTGAAAGTAAATATAGAAGTAACACCTTTTTCGAAAATATCAAAGCGATTTTTACCTTTTTTGGCATGAGGAACTCGGCAAGGTCAAATTTTTAAATGCACACACGCAAATATATGTTTGCGGATATGTTCGAAATTCATTAAAGCATAATTTCAATTGGCAATACAAATATGATTACTGTATTATTTGTAGCAGTAATAAAATACAATAAGGCACTAATATGGCTCTAAATAAAGCGTCAAAATTAAAAAAATATATGTAGGTATATACATAGTCTTGACTGGGAGTTTCATAGATGAATTCGTACTTTTCAAAAAGAATATGTATCAAGCAATGTATTAGGGATCGATAAATATGGCAGAGTCTCTTACAGTTTAGAGATATAAAGTGAATAAATAGAAATTTATTAGCATCATTTCGGAAAGCAAACATGCATAAAGGACACTTTCATAGGTAAATGAATGACATGCAGGTAGAATGCTGGTTTAAATTTTCTCTCTCACGTGATGTGGGTAATTTTTATTCTTAGAAATGTTCATTAGTGTACGGAGATTTTCCATGACAAAATCATTCTCCTTAACCATTCTGATTAGCAATCGAGCAAATTCGTGTACTCTGAGGAACTACCATGCCCCAAATTGTACCAATTTTACCTTTAAATTAAGAATTTAAATTTTCTCTCTCCCCAAACTTTAAAATATCTCATCATCACCATGGGAAAAATACTGATTACAGTTAGGTTTTGGGTGGTCCATTTCTATTTTACAGCCTTTAATGGACATCTGAACACTTTCTCCTACTCTAAACTCTTTTTTACGGAATATAATTTTCTTATTCGGCCCTTTACACTTTTAAAAATTTTTATGCCATCCGAAAAGTCTTTTACTTAAAACTCTCCTTGCTTACCTAAAAGCATACATTGTAATGATACCATTACATTGCACTATATCTCAATATCTCCTCTATCCATCTAACCCTCACCCCTTCCCCCTTGGTCTTTATAATCTTCGTTTGTAAAAATTCGCCGCTTGTGTTCGTCTTTGTATAGCTTTTCAGATTGATATCAAAAAATTTTATTAGTCTTCCTGTTTTCCCTTTCTCAGCGATTTCTCTCTGTAATTGCGCAGTTCTTTCTACCACGTCGGCTGTATTGGTTTACACTTTCTTCTTTATTGTATTTATTATAGAATTTTCTTCCCGCTGGCTCTTTATATGACTTTGTATTTTAGGATCGTTAATGTCATTGATTCGTTTACATTCATTGCATAAATGATTTACGCAGGTTCAATGAAATGATCTAGTAAGCACCATATAAATTTTTCCATTCTTTTTTCCACAACCATTCATAATAGAGAACAACAATTCATATGCAATCACAAATTATGTTCTTCTTAATGTCGTAACATATTTTCTCTCTTGTGGAAGGGCCTTTTTCCGGTATAAAAATTAATATCTCCAACATATTGTAGTTATTCTCAGCATAAACAAGAAACCTACATAATCTTCGAAAACTTAAGTGCCTATTTATATATAATGTTCTTTCTCAGGAAAATGTCATAGCTATCTTTAAAATCACTTTCAGGTTACACTGTATTTCCTTCAGATACCCTAAATTAACGAATTTCTTCATCAGATACCCACTTTTTTCGCAATTTACACATTACTTTCATCACTCATTTCGCACGCAGCACAGAAAAGAATTCGGGTATTTTATCCAGAAATATCAATAAAAGTGAGCCTGGTCAATACCCAACTGCCCTTATTTATTAGTCACTACAACACTAATTCATTTTTATAGCTCTCTTTTCCTGAAATTCTGATGTTTGTTGAATATAAACCTCTGTTGTTCAGATAGAAATTGGGTGTTTAGTCTTTAAATATATTATTTAAATGTGTATAATAACATGTAAGTTGAATAGCATAACTCATGCTGTTGGATATAAAATAACTTCGTTATTAAGTTACTATGTTATAGAAGACACTTTTTAAGACACAAGTATTATTATAATGGACCTCTAGAATGGCCACGAGGTAAATCAATAGAAATTAGGTTTCAATGGCCAATATTTTATATTGTTGGTGTATATGTAGGTATATGTTGTATTATTGGTATGGAGAGGGAATAGCACAATAGTTATAAATTTATTCTACTTTGGGCATCACCAAAAGGGAAAATATTGGCCATTGAAACCTGTTTTCTATTGACATAAGTATTAGGCAATAATTATCACTAATTATTTAAATCATTCCTGCAATTATTGAGAATTATACAAACAGTATTATTTTCTCCAACCAATTAAGAGACCCAGTCGTATTTTTTCTAATTCTCCAGAATTTTGAAACAACTTCCTTTCCCTAGGTACGCACAAATATCTGTTTGTCAGGATTTCCCATTTAATGCTCTTAAATTTTATTATTTTAATGATTGTAGAAGAATCGATTAGTACAGCACACTCTAAAATTATCAATTTCATTCCTAAGACATAAAAAATTATTCCTAATAAGGTTAATTCCGTTTGGGGCACTTTTTGCGTAGTAAAATTGATGCATCTCCACTGTCAAATTTTAATTGAGCGTATCCCGCATATATTCCGGCGTCAGTTTTTTTCCTCAGGTGCGAATGCCCAGCTAACGCGATCGGCGCAGCTTGAATTTGTGGGTACCGCGAAATTCTGCGACACGATACCTACTTCGAGGCTATTTCAAGCGGTTTAAGAAGCCGATTATATCCCCCTATCCACGAGGATCGCGAGGCATATCGGAAAGCGGTATCAGCAGTTCACGGCCATTGTTTACGGGAGGATCGAAAGGTGTTAGCGTCGACAGCTGCAAGAGGAAGGGGGCAGGCGAGGGGCATTGTGGAAGAGGGGAAGGGCTCGCCTCTGGGCCTGGGACGAGAGCCCCCTCAGCGGGGCAGGATGAATGGGGACGCTCTGCAGATGGGCCGTGCACTGCGCCACATATTCCCACACACCAGTCGTCATGGCCAACCCTCCATCCCCCCCACCGCCGCGGCATCGCGGCGTCCTCCTCCGCCGCATCCACACCCTCCCTCCTCGCGCCTGCGGTGCAGCTCCCGGGTGCGGCTCCACCGAACGGGACCGAGTCATAATGTTCGCCCCAGTTCATCCCTCGACCCCCTGCACCCACCCCACCGCTGCCTCTGCCACCGTCTTCTCCCCATTCCCGCTGGTGGGCTAACAACTTTCCTTTCATCCCACCCGACCCCGCATTTTTCCGCTTTTTTCTACCCTGACATATATTTCTCCCTCCCGTCCACCTCCGCCAGGTCCATCCCCCACTAATGTTTTTTGGGTCCCAACCTTTTTTACTTAGTGGTTTGGCGGCGTTCTAATTTTCTCCATCCTCCCCCTCACCACTTCCAGTGGTATGGAGAGGGAATAGCACAATAGATGGGAATTTATTCTAGTTTGGGCATCACCAAAAGGGCAAATATACGCATGTATGTATCTATCTAGATGAGTATAATTTTTTTAAATTTTACTATCGTGTAATGTCCATAAAAGCTGCCCTTTCTATTGGATTAGGGGGATACGTACTTTTTATTTTATCTGTTCAATATCGGCAGTACATTGCAAAGTTTACAAATTTTTTTTATTTATGAAACTATTTTACGTTTTTGGCATATTTGAAAGTTGCAATTTTAGTTATTTTTGGAGGGTTTTTCATTTCTTATAGGTAAGTAAAACGTCATCGTTGGCCTAAAAATTGGTTTAGCTAGGAAATTTCGTATATTGTATATTTTTGTAGCATTTTTATAAATTAGAGTTGCAAGATATTTTTCTAATGCCAAATTAGTTGAGAATTTAACTTTCTCTCTTCGTAAAAGCACCCAAATTAGATTAGGTAGGTTATCGGTAAAAATTTTAAAGTTTTTCACCTCACCTTTAATGTTTTTCACCAAGCTCTTAGCTTTATGGAAAAATGTGTAAATATTTTTAAATGCTCGGACATTAAACACCATTTCTCAGTTCTCAAAGGAAAACTGAACAAACACTAATATTGCTTTATATAAAGAGTCATTTCCTCTGTATTGCTTTTTAATCTGGTGTATTTAGCCGCGTTTTACTGAAGCTTAGTTACTTCCACTTCTTTTTAATGTATACTTATGAAACTTCTACACCATCATCTAATAGAGTTTGCGTGACTACTCTCACAAAATCCCCATTTTATTCATTCTCACTTAATCTTTTTATATTGAAATATCTTGGGTTTGAATTCGATTAGAACTTTATTTTCTGTTAGACCGATAGATAATTTCCCTTTTTCCTTGCAAAGGGGACATGACATACCTATCTAATAAATAAAAGTTCAAAATAATATGCAAATTTTCCTTTATTTCGTGTACAATTGGAATTAAACTATTTGGAGAATGATGAAAATGTGTTCATTGGATTCATAGACTTGCGACTTATTTGTTATCCTGTTTTCATTTTCATGACTGGAGCAGTTTCCCTTATGCGATGAATGAGATATACAATATAGGAAAAGTACAATAAGCCCATGCTAGCCAATAGTAATTATCGGTTCGTTGAGGGAAATACACGTAGGTAATGTAGCACCCGGTTTATCTTGTATCCGTTGCGTCTTCTTTCTTACTAAAAAATTTACTACATTTCCCCTTTCCAAAATACGCATAGGCATTAGGTATAAGCCAGGAATAAACGGACTTAAGACTAGCAAGTTTTACAATAGGTAATAAAAATGATCGGGTGATTAAATATAATTTATTAAAAATGTTCCTTTGCATGTTGTTATCTGTTTATTATGTTGTCAGGGCAAGTAAATGATTAGCCGAATATGTATTTCCTCCTACTTAAAATTAATAAAACCTGGTTTCACTAACTCCAAGATTCAAGAACTTGCTTCTTTGTCTTTGACGCAACTCTTTCTAATTTTAATAGGCATTACATTGTAAGAAAAAAGTATTCAGCTGCTTATTATGTAGTTAGTATAGGATATTTTTCGGTATTTCACTGTTTAATTTTGATATGCTCTCTTTTAAAAGGTTTTTAAAATTCTCTTTCGGGATTGCCAAGAATAAAAATTCAATCTTAGTTGTGTGATTTACTAGCAAAAGTTTATTCAGAATTCCTAATAACATCTGTTTTCCATAAGAGCTTGTTCAGTGATGGGCAAGTTTTTGGTTTGGCATATCAAAACATACTATGGTTAGTAAAATTAAATGTATATTTCTTTAGAAATATTTAATTTCAAGAATGTCTCAAATTTTTACATACCTAATTTTCGAATTTGGTAAATAGTTTTCCTATCATTTTTGAGGTGGACACAAATCAGCTGTTTTATTAATGCTAGTTATCACCTTCAGCTCTTCACATTTCGTTATACAATTATTCTTTACGAATAAAGTACGAATTATCCATTCATAAATGTATCATTTAATTGATTTTAGTATCGATTATCTCTCCACAGTTCCCGGTGTATACGAGGAAGGTTCGAAAACTAAGTACCATTTTTAAATATTAACTTCATACCAAGTATTTTGTTTAAATTTATTTTTACATGAGGAGAATTCCTTAATCTATTTTTCAACATATTTTTCTCAGATTTCGAGGCACTTGTCGTTTATGGGGAGCGGTTTGTTTATTTACTCCTCAACGAACGGCACCACCAGTGTTAACAAACACTCTCTCCTGAATGGTGACAAGCCCTCTTGAAATTTTGTGTTCTTCATCGTATCGTAATAAATTCATAAACTGCCGATTCCTACGAATTTTCTCATCAGTTTTTCCTAACTAAATATTCATTGACAACAGAAGGCCGCCACTCCTTGGCTCGTCATTTCACCTTTTTTTGGCCTTCTTTTGGCAGCATTACCCATTTCCTAGCCATTCCACAATTTGTAGCACTGTTACTATAAATATTAACGTTTTCTCATCAATTTCAGTAGGTTTGAGCTTTGCATTTTAATGCAGCATCGAAATATTCTTCTATGTGCTTCTTAATTTTCGCAGCCCTTCTCTCTTTTCTAAGAAAGTCTCTTGAAGCCTTGTTATGTTGAATGTTTCTTATTTCCATTTAATTAAATCTCTATTCCTTATCATTTTAATGTGCTCGTTAGTCTTATTTTTCCCAGGATTTGGTCGTTTGTTAACCCAGCTGACTATTTGAAATAAAATTTCTCCCAGAGCATAACATTCGCATTCTTCAAATATTATTTCCTCTGCTTCTACTCTTGCTTACGTCTCACATAAAAAAAATAACCAGCTCATTTTAGGTTTTACAATCAAATTCATTTACATTAATCCATCATTTTGCTTTTTACTTAAATTCCCAATTATTTCGTATTTATTCCCCTAAGGTGCATTGAAAGAATTATTGCTCGAAAGTAACTACTTCTGGCAGGAAATGGAACGCCGCAAACATTTCAGTGGGAAAATAAAATGACAACGGAAACCTGGTCTGGCCGTTGAAGTGCCTTAGTTTTCTCTTCGTAACGAATGTCTTTGCGACCTTGTGAGTTGAAGAATTGCACTCTTGGCTCCCGTAGTGCGATGAAACAGCTCTTGGAAATGTAATATACGATCGCCTCTCTTTTCTTCTAAACCCTGGCATAATGAGCCATTTATCTGATCGAATACGTAGTCGCAGATGGTTTAGCGCAATGACCTCCTCGAATATGAATGCTTGGGGAAGGAAATGAGGCCCTGGATGGATCCATTAGGGGCGCGTCGGGTCGAGGGATAAAATGTCTGTCAAGCCCCGAGGATTATTGGGTTCGCGGGGGGGATGGGAGGGAGACGCAGCTTGGCGCACTCCTCCCAAGGTGGTGTCGACGGCAACCCCACTTCCGGAGTCTAGAAGGCGGCAGGGAGCCAGGCAGGCGAGAGTGGTGATTGGATGGATAGGTGGCCTTTGGGGGGAGGGGGAAAGGGCTTTGGAGGAGGGGGAGTGGGAAATGAGAAGCACTGCTTGCCCGTGAGTGCACAGGGGGCGGAAGTTTTAAAATTAAAAAGTTGGGATCCAAGTCCTTTTGTATTGCGAGAAATTGCCAACCCCACTCCCGTGACTCCCCACGCTCGTCCCCTCGATCGAATAGGCTGCGAGAGAGGGAGATTTGAGCAATAAAACTAACGGAAGAAATGAAAGAAATTGAATTTGAGCCGGTATTATCGCACTCCCCTGGAAATCCAAGTCGATGAGCTCCTTCCAATGGGAGGATATTGCTTTTTTTTCGATGCAGGGATGGGAGGGTGGGGGCTTATGGGTAATCCGGATGGAGCGAATTGTTGAGGGGAGCCACTCTCTTTTTCTGCGTAGGTGCCTAGCGCTGGGAGCCATCCGCAAGAGAAAAATGCGGGAGGAAATTCCCCTTTGGACCAAAATGAATATCACTGATCATAACAGCTTTGAAAGGGGGAACCATTAGTTATATCCAGCAGATATTCATTTCCTCCTGATGCTACCGGTACATCAAAATGTTGAACGCTACTCCTACACTTGTTTTTTTGCTCATTAAGTGATCATTTATAAAAATGTGAAATAATTTAGTCATAAAATCTGTAAAAAATTAATTCATTTAAATGATACTCATATCTTTAGGAAAGTAATTGATTTTTTAGTGAAGACATCCGCAGTTTTAAATCAAAGAAAGCAAGCATAGTTAAATAAAATATAGATAAGTTAATTTTAAACGGGGGTTAATAAACCAAAGGAATGTTGTAATTTTAATCGAAATGCTAAATTATACCAAATATCATTTTAGAATTGATTTTCTGCTCTTAAAATACCTATATTGAAACCCTTTGAAGTCTTAAGTAATTAATTTTGGTCCCAAAAGCATTAGGATTTTTCTAACGGATTCTATTCGCTATTATTTAATGTATTCTTTGTTATGTTTAAAGAAAAGGATGAAGCCCTTATGAAAAGGGGAAGAAAAGGAGAATGGGTAATGTTATAACTTCTCTAACTCCCTTGAAGTTGGTTTGAAGTAAAACAACAGTGCTATATTTTAAATGTAATAGCTCATTTTGTTCTCCTGCTATGCTTATTCAACATTATCTAATATAAAATGGAAACTGAATGTTTTCCACCTCTTCTGAAACGTTTAAAGAAACATTAAATATATCTCTTCTGATAATATATTTAATTTAAAAAATGTGTGTACCGGAATAGACATAGCAGTAAGGGGGGAAGTATAACCATAGGTTGGTCGTAGGTCTATGGTAGGTGTAGAATGTTTGTCTGTTCCTATTCGTATTAGCATCAAAAATATCTAATGGTAATTAGGCCAATTCTTCAAAACTAAATTGGTCTATTTCTCTGTAGTACAAAATTTAAAAATGTTTTAGTACATCTTTCATCTATTATTATTTTATTTTACCTACTATATAACTAAAAACTTTTTCTCGTATTTTTATGAAATTTTATTTATTAAATGTTCCAAGATGACGGTAATTGAATATGCAAATGATCCTGAAGTACTCTCTCGAATTGCAAAAAAATATTGGTGAAAAATTAAAGTTGTAAGCATTGAGATATTGCGTGCATTGCATTGAATTAAGAATACTCTCGTCCAGGTAATATGATAATTACGGTTAGAAAAACGCTCAGTTCTCTTTAACGAGGTAATTAGTGTGTCCGCTCTAATTCAGTCATCAATCAGGCTTTAACAAAATTGACTACCACTTATATCGTCATCAGTATTTCTATCTGATGATTGGTTGATTGCAGCACTCCATTCCTACCTAAAGTTAACTTCCTGAAGTCCTGATAGCCCTTCTATCAAGCGTCCTTCTTTTCTACGTATTTTTCCTTCAAGCATCCTCGTGTGGTTTTCTACTATTGCTCTAATAAATCATTATGTCACAAGGTATCTATTATCAATGGGGTTAAAGTTAGACTTAGCGACCATAAAATTACCTGAGGACCGCATAAGAGTTGTCTAAGTATTAAATAAAATTTTAATCATTGCTGCTCTGCAGCCACATTATCAATATTCGTATGCATGGCACATATTTAGTGCACCATCAATGTCATTTCAGCCATCTGCTCATGACACAGAGATTTATTCTTCACATTGTTCATTGCGCAGCTCGTACTTCTCTTTATCGATTCATGCACTTCTGGACTGGTAGTTTCTGGCAATCGAAATCAAATATTCTGTTTTCAGACATTCAAATACGAATTATACTAATGATGTGCTGTTTAAAGCTAACGACTATGCTTCTACATTAGTAGAATATTATATTTAAAACGAAAAGAAATAATCAGGACATAACTGTTAGTATATTTTAAGAAGAAATTCATTCGCATTCATAAAATCAGTCCATGTATCCCACAAAAAATCTAAATATTGCTCTTTATATAACTTGCATTCTATCTGCATCAAGAGATGGAATAGTGATGCTTGAACTTTTTAATTTTATTCAAAAATAGCATGTATCTATGTCAAGTTTGATTAGTCATGAAGGTGGATTGCACGGAGTACCTTTTCAAACACTGGCCTTTATTTAATCGATGAAATTTGTTATTTATTCATAATAGAAATTTTTTAAGTAACAATCGTTTTTCAATCGCATATGTTGGCGAAGTATTTAATTTTGGTTTTTTGGATGTGTGAAGATTTAAAGAATATTTAATTCTTTCAATGCTTGAGTCTATTTCTCTTATTATAGCTGTATAGTCTACTTGATTACGAGATTCTAATTTTACGAAAACACCTGGAATAACACGAGGAAATCTATGGATAGAATATAAACCAGAATGGATGATTAAAATTTTGAGCCTTTAAATTAAATACCAGCAACATTGCATGCCAAATGCCCACAGGCAACTATTTAAAATATAAGTTTATGTATTCACGAATTAAAAATATTATTTTAAAAGTATTTCTGAATCGTACAAGAACGGTGAGAAACATTATGTGTAAGCCAAAACGAAAATCACAGGCTTTTTTGCAGACTTGGAGCTTCGTAAATAACTTCTTTTCATCAAATCAACTCTTTATCACGCATATGTAAGGCTACCGAAGTCCTTGAATACATTTTTTAGTTTATAAAATATATAGCAGTACCTCTACATTCATAGGCTCAAATTTAGGACTGAAGCCGGTCATCGTATATAACAAAGAAAGAAAAATGAGGTAGAATCTTGTGTCCAACCGTGGCTACCAATGGAATTCCTCCTTCAAGCCATCTTTCCTTAGAGCCGTGAGAAAATTAGGAAATCTCTCTTCCTCGGAGCATTATTAGTGAAACGCGAATAAATAAGGCTGTGCTAAATGGGATTCATCCGTCTGAACCCACGAGCGAGTGGTATTAATTTTTTCAAAAGCATGACTCCATTCAAGCCGAGACTCGAAGGGCCCATAAGGGGGCACTAATCTCTCCGCTCATACCATTTTTCCCAACCCCCTGCTGCAAGCGGTATGTTGCTCGGGCTTCTGTTTTCATTCTTCATCCGGAGAGTTTTTGTTCATCTCCCCCACCCGCGTTCTTGCTTTTAAAGGGGCGAGGGGCTCTTAAGATGACTAAGGGATCTGAATGAAGTATCGCAGCGCTCGCCTCAAAAACTTTCGACGTTTTTATCTCCGGCTCGCTCAGCCATATTTTCTACCTCTCTGAAAAATCCTCTTCACTGACTATGGCAAGCGCCCGAGCACCCTCCTC
>LYUA01000086.1:126849-141837 GCA_002093875.1 Calopteryx splendens | reverse complement strand
GACCCGTCTGGGCCGTCTCCTGACCCCTCTCCTCGCACTACCTCCCCCCCCCTAATCCCTTCCTCTTTTCTTTCGTCCTGGGTTCCTCCCTTGCCTCTTCCTGCACTCTCACTGTGCCCGCTCTCCCCTCCCTCTCGCCCGTCCCTCCCGAGATGCCCTATTGCCTCCATCCTCCTTATACTTACGGCCCTCTGCCTCGTCCATATCCCACCCCTCCATCTTGGATGCACATTGGCGGCCCTGCATTCGCACCGCCGTCGCCGTTGCTACACACACACATCGACAATGGAGCCAAGGGAGAGTCCACGGCGGACGGGAGGACTGCGCGGGGAGTATGAATAGAAATGTGGCAGATGTGTCTTGTGACCTCCCTAATTTATTAGTATGCTAGAGTGGAATCTTACTAAATTTATTCCCTGCCGGGAACGGAAATTAATTTGGCAATTAAAAGAGTCCCAAACTCTGCCAATCCATGACCAGGGCTGAAAGTTAAAAATGTGGCAGCTAAAATTCTCACTGAGTAAAATTAATGAGGTAGGAATATCTATTTTTTCCTGGGCCTCTTGGGAGGTAGCGCTACAAGTTTTAAACGCACCTTCCTATTAACTCAACTCATTATCCTAGCATCGTATGTATCATATTTCGTGACCAAAGATAGATAAACAACATAAGGATCTTATAAATTGTTTCTATTACTGATAATAATGAGTTGCGTAATTTAATCAACATTAACTGAAATTTTCATTATTGAGTGAACAAAAGTTTTAATTTTTCTTTTGAAATTATTTAACTATTGAAAATAAGTATTCTTCGTATGTTGGATAGGTAGGTGGCACAGCCTGGCCACCTTCAATTGAACCTTTAAACTCAGCTATAGCGTAAACCAAGTTTTTCTGGTATCCTAAACCTCACCTGGCAGGCATGTGACGAACGTAAACGGGCGAAAAATTACCAAATTGTTTGGACTCCGGAACAAGTGATTGGATTTCAAATTGGCCACTTTTCCAAATCTTGTTTCAATCAAAGTCTTGAAATCAAATCATAAACATTCGTTGTGTGTAGTAGTAATAAGTCTTATGTCTTATAGGAGAATAAAATTCTTTAATGAATTGTAAATGCTATAATTTATGTATATTGAAAACTGTGATGAGGAAGAACAATTATCCGCTGCGAGGGAAATTTTTGTTATTAAGTCTACTAGGATCGCGTAGCGCATTAACTTTGATCATTGACCATACCCAAAAGCTGAAACTAATAATCTTACGCTGTTAATTCTATTGTTAAATTAATAGGCAAGAACGCTATTTACGCCAAAATCAATGCGACGTTACTATAATATATTTTGTGAATTTCTCTTTTCTAGTAGTTGATAAGCTAAAGAATTTGATTTTGAATTATTTCATGGTTGCTCATACATAGTTGATTATCGGTAATCTACTGGTTAAGGAAGGTTTTTGATGGACACCCCTACAGTAACCCTTTCTTCATTTGTGGATACTTCCTGCCTCCCTTCATTCCATTCAGCATGTCTAATCTTGTCCTCCCTCTCCCTGGCTTACCTAACATTCTATCCTCTATCACATTCTTCAGAAATACATTGCCAATCAGCACGCCCTGTATCCACTTTTCCTACCTTCTTTGGATTTCTCCCAATAACCTTCTTTCCCCTACTACCATTACCAAAACGTCTTCGTTCATTTTCCTTTCCGTCTATTACACCTTTTCTAGCCTTTTCCACACCCACATCTCAAAAGCTTCCAACCTGGGCTTTTCATCATGCCACAACGATAAAGTTTCCGAGCCATACAAAGCTACACTCCATATCAACGTCTTAACTAGCCTTTTCTTTATATCCTTGCCTAAGGTTCTTGTCATCAATTCTCTCATCCTCGTATAAGCATCCTTACCTATCATGCATTATAAGCCTCATTGTTTATTCATGAGTTATCACCCCAAAATTTATCTGGAAAATCCATTAAAATTTTAAACAAGAAAAAATTTAAAACATTGCTTCAGCGTGAGTGATATCAGATCTTGCTGTATCGTAATAACAGGATTTCCAACCGAATTTTTACAGAAACATTTACATCTCTCAATCTGATTTTCAATTTTGGTGAAATATCTTTTCTATCACATGGGCATGCGAGGAGTGAATATAAGACCATATAGTCTACTGCTATCCAAAAGCATGCCTTGCACCATGTACGAAAATTTGCACATGTATCTCTTCACTGTGTTCCAGCACGAAAGAAAGGGCACTCAGCGACATTCGCCGGAGCCACTTGATATTCGGCTCATCGGATGGTGAATTTTCGATTCCCCGCCGTGAGTACCAGATTTTTTATGGGCTGGCAGAAAGGGACACGTCCCCCACGGACTTATCGACCAGTCGATCTCCTTCTCCGTACTATCGCACGCCCGGCAAGTGCTCCCACCCGGCCACTTCTCCTCCCACTCATGATCTCCTCTTTCCCACCCTCCCCCTCCTCCGCTACTTCCTCTCTTTCCTTCCGTTTTCCTCTTCCTCCATTTGCCTCACTACCGTGTTTCCTAAGAAGTTGAGCAATTGCAGTCTCTAACCACCACTTCCGTTTCTATGGCATTTTGATATGAGGTCCCTTAGTGTTTAACCCTTCTCGAAGCTCATGTTCATTTCCCCCCATTTTTTGCGTAAGGTTGGTACTCATACGAAACTTCCCACCATAGTTATAGACATTTTGTATGCAAGCACGTAACCATATTACGTTATTTACTTGATTTGATACATTTTATTTTAAACGATTTATAAAATGAACATTGAAGACATTTTTATCTATAAATCACTATGCTTAATGTATCATATTCCTATGAATATATTAGGTTTCTACAATACCTATTAGCGATATAATGCCTTCGAGAATATCTAGAGAAGTACATGTCCCTTGTGCAATGAATGCATTATGCCAGCCAACCGTAACAAATTATCCTGCAAAATCCTGGATGAGGACAGGTGTAAGGTAGGCCAAAGGCGAAATGGCTGGAAAATCTTTGAAGACAGAACAGGTAGAGATTCTAATCCCAGGAATAAAGATGATTATATGTTTACTATCATAGGTAGGTAAAGCTCACATCAAGACGTCTGATATGCTTATTCTCTTTCTCCTTCTCCCCGTTTCGCAAACGAACTCCCTTCAGTGGTATCCGTCAATAGCCCACTACCTTCCAACAATTCCTCCTTCCACATATTCTGTCTTCGTTGATTTTTTCCGAACCACTTCCCATCTTGTCCTATCATAAGTACTTTGTCTTCCTCTCTGTTTCACTTACTTTATCCATTATTGTCCAAACACAAAGCTCAAAAACCTCTACCTTATCTCAACAAATTCCAGACTAGGGTACCGTAGAAGTCCACTCTGCGTCAACTATTTTACTGAATCTTTCTTTGCATCTTTATTTTGTGTGCCTATAACTTCTCTCTCTTTCCTTTAAATTATTTAATTAGTTAGTGATGTGATCTTAATTTCTTTATTAATTCACGTTCAATATACTACTCCTACTACTACTAGGTCCTACTACCATAAAGGTTTCACCAAGTCTATTTTTTCCTTCTGCTTTGAGGGGTAACTTTACATTCTAACTTCTTGAAGAAAGCAGTAATTACTTTTCCTCGTGTTTTACTTACCTAAATTCGCCAACGCTATTTTATCTAACGCACATTCTCTCCCTATAACACCATTTTCATAACAAGTCAATGAACATGTATCGGTGATATCAGAAATTCTTCTCCTAAATTTATTCGTAAGTCTAGTTTGCATAGAGGTTCCAATAAAGCCCCTACTCCAATTCAATCTTCTATCATTATACAATCTGACTTTTATCTAAATAAACTGTTAAAACAAAAGTATTATTTCTACTTGGGAGATAAGTATTTCCACACCCTATTATAAACATCCTAGTTGCCCTAATTAGAGCATGATGGTCAACGTTATTATAATGATTGGTAGGAAAGAAAATACTTAGCTATTCCACAAAATACAGTTTTATTGCGACCGGTTTCGAATACATAGTATCATCATCTGGATCATTATTCATCACTCAGCATCATCATTAATCAAATGAAATGGTAATTATTTTAAAACTAACTTTTATTTTTGAGCCCTTTGAACTCACATCGGAAGATGTTTCGAAATCCCTTCCATATGTATCTTTGTTCGCTTAAACGGACTCATTTGACCGTCTAAGGACCAGTGCTTGTTTATGCGCCGTCTCCTCGCTCATCGGATCCACCCTCGGGGTCCCTCAACAAGGTTTCCCCAATTTCTTTCCTCCATCGCTCTATTTCACGCGCTTCTCGCCATTCCCTTTCCTAGAGCCGTCCTCTCTTCATATTTTTATCTCTTTCCCCGGCCACAGCCGCACTCCCGAGTGCACTCTCGCTCTGCCAGCCAGGCTTAACTTCGCGCAGATGATGCATCGTCAAGGAGAAGAGGGTACTGCCCCACCGCACTCTCCTCCGCTCCAGACCTTCCCCTCCCTCTCCCCACTCCGGAGGCCCCTTCCCGGCTGGGCTTCTTATTTAAATGTCGAGTGGGTGGGCGGCATTCGAAGGGGTGGTTGGGAGTAGGAGGGCCGAGTTGGGGAGGAGGCGGGATGGAGGGCGGGGGAGTTCGGACGGGAAAGGGGTGTCGTTGGTGGCCCGTGAAATAGTGTGCATGACCAGTACACCCGTGGCTGCCGCTACTTCCTACGCCCACGACTGCACCAGAAGTTGGTGCCAGGGAACTCCTTCACTCTTGCCTGGCCTCTAATTTCAAACCACTCGCCGACGCGGAGTCAAGGCGGTGATAAATTACGACAAAAGTACGATTTGTGGAAGATGAGGTTTTCGTTAGGGCTAAATTACAAGTTTTTGGTAGTGCTGTTGCTTTATAGTGGCGGGGGATTAAGCTATCTCTCGAAGGAAAATCTTATTTCACACCGGTATTATATAATAATTTTGCTCAATGAGTAACCGGAAACTAATATTTCTTTGTGGCAGATAGATGAAAATCAGTGAAAATATTTTTTCTTTGAGAGAAGAAAATTGAACACGAATATTTAGAGTAAAATATAATCACTTGATTTATATATATAGTTCATGATATTATATGGTTACAACTCTTTCAAGCATGAACATACCCTTCCCTTTCCGAGGTTATATACCTATTCTTTGGTCCAATCATATAATTTAAACAAACATAATATTTCGTTTTTCATCACATGCGCCTCGAAATACAGTTTCTATCGGTCAAACTTATGTTTAAATAGCGTTATGTGGCTTATAAACCATATTTTTCTCTCACTGAAAATTATTTAAAACTCCAAAATGTGTGCATATTCTACACGTTGAATTTCGTATCCAAAGATGTAAATTTCATTAAAAGTAAATATATTTTTAAGTGATCATGATAAATAAGAAAAAGAAATCGTAAGATCTTATTAAAGACATGTTTATTTTACCTGTACTTAGAAGTGAAAACTTGATTAAAATGGTTTTACGATTTCATTATTTTCTCCTCATACCCTTGGCAAAATGGATCTGGCGTAGGTATGCTCTTACTCATTCTCTCTTCTAGCTACTTTTCCTCACTTTTACCCAATGGCTTGCACGTGCCCCTTCCTGATGCATCATTCCTCTTGAAGTGTTTCAAAACCTCACAACATGACCTTCATCAAGAATGAATCGTGTCGTTATCTTTTGAAACAAACTATCTTAACTCTACAGCCTTAGCATTTCGCTTTAACTCTCCGACATTACATCAGAATTTCATAAGGATTTACAAATTCTGTTAATTTGTCTCTCCTTCGATTTTCCTTAACTTACACACTTCATTTTATCCATTGGTATAATATTTTTTCTTGCATAATTTCGTAATTCGCTGAACTGTACCCATAGAGGCTAACCAGAGACGCTAAGAGAATATTTATTTCTCCAAAAAAATCAAAACCTAGGAGGGAAATAATAAAGTGATAAAATAAAATAAAAAATTTCCTCCATGAAATTCAACGCTCTTTTAACCGTTTTGTGATGCTACTTCGTTAAACTTTGCAGTCTTACTGCAGTACTTTTTAAGTTTGTTTTCTTTTTTAAGTAAAAATAAAACTTACTAGTGAGGCATAAAAGTCTAGTTAAGCCTAAAAATATTTTATCATCTGCGCAAAAAAATGTACTTTTTCCAGAAAAACATTTTCACAGGAAAAGATCCCGCAAAGTTTCTAAATTAAATCAATCGTAGAAAAATACATGCCTTTCACAAACTCCACGCATCTCATAAAACCTTTCTAATAAAGGAAAAAAAATTGAAATGAGCCAAATGAACTCATCTTCTCAAAGACAAGATCCTCAATGAGACGCACTCCCCTTCAATGACAATTCAATTAAGAGACTACCAACGCACTTCCAAATTATCACATTCAACTAGTCTAATATAAAAGTGTCACTCCTAAAATCAGACCACGAAATTATATACTTTAAACCAGATACTTGTCAAAAATATGCATTTACAGACTAGAATGGCAGTTTTTACTTTAGAATCTAAAATTATGAACGCATTTTGCTTGCGAACTTGCTTCTTATATACCTACCTAAAAGTGTCCGTACTTTCCCAGAAGTTATGTATTTAAAAAAATTAAATTAATTATTTTATGAAAATTCAGGTTGAATCTAGACATAAAATATCCGAGGATACCTAAATATATTAATTAGCAGGAGTATCTTGCTAAGTGTAGTAAGTAGACTTTAACCATGCAAGGAGATAATATAAAATATCAAAGATGACATGATAAATTTGTATCCCGGCAAGAATTTATTTGTTTATAGGCAACCCACACATCCTCTGCAATTGCCACGGAATAGGTATGTTCTGCTTGTGAAAATATCCGGATTTTTCCGATCTCATTGTCTCATCTACTTTAGCGGGCATTTTGTTTTCATTTAAACTTTTTCATACCTAAAGGTCCCAGTCTTTCATCTACAATAAAATGTATTAGGTTGGTAATCAAAATCCGTTAAGTTAAAATTAGTTATTTCTCAACTCAAAAGAATATCTACTGACCAACAGTTTAAAATATTCAACCCTGCAATGATCAACCACGTTAATAGAATCACTGCATAGATGTATCAGCTCATCGAGTTACAAAAACATTTTTTCAACGCAAAAAAGAGTGATAAGTTCAAATAGAATTTTCACAAGAGCCTGAAGATCAGTATTCACTCTCTGAGCGACCTGAGATAGAGTATGTTTGTGGCATGTAACAGTCAACGAGTGATGACGCTCCTGCAGCTGTGTACAAGTATTACAAAAGTTGGTGGTGGTTAAATGGCCATGGAAAGTATTAAAATAGTGGTACAAAGAGGGACGGTGTAATATTCTCTGCCTCGGTCACTTTAACTTCAATTAGATTGTTATGGTTTTATGAAAATCGAACGGGTGGTAGATATAGTGAATTTTTAGTCAATTGCTGTGCTGAAACATTTTACCGAGTTTTTTTGTCCACCCTCGGAAGGGACTGTGCCAACATTTTTACTCTCAGTTTTTGGAGATTGAGAATCTGAGCCATTGAAATTGATGGAGAGCAATGATAAAACGTTCCCTATGACCGTTATAAAAATTTAAAGAGAACTTTGTTAACAGTTGTAAGATAATTTGTAATGTTCGTTACTTAGTATAATGTTAAGAATGCTATACTATTTAAGGAAGCGTTTGATACCGCTGACCATTCTTTTCCTCAGAAGTCTCGTAATTCGTACTATGTTGCCATTTATAAATTTATTCTTTGACGTCACTATGCTTGTTCTGCTATATACTAGATGATAATTCTCGTGAAGGAATTTCTCATTAGCAGAGGACGCTAAGAAAATGGTTAGCCCAGGGATTTGTGCACAAATCTATAAATGCGAGAAACATTGAATAGGGAGGGCATACATAATTCAAGAGATGCCTTTACACTACTTCCAAATCACGCTGGAGAAGAGGTTTTAAGCAAAGATATGAGATGCAAGTTTGAAAATATTAAGAGTTGAGAGATGAATCAGAGTCAAGGAATCATGACGACTTAATAGAAGAAAATGTAGTTGAACCTCGGAATATATTTCATCTACCGATATTTATATTTACATGCAAGGAATTTTGAAAAATCCAATCCATTTTTTACTTTATTAGCATAATATCTTTTACCTGGCATCGTGAACGTTGCTGAAACCCAAAGTCATTTGTTAAAATAAGATGACGAACTCAAAGAGCCAAAGGTAGGAATAACCCATCAGGGGTTTTAATCTCTTTAAAGTCCATGATTTTATTCTCTAAACCTTTAACATAGGTATACCTAAATTGAATAAAAATTCACGACGGGTAAGGAGAATGGAATTGCAAAAGAACGTTGATTAGTGGAGCATATAATTCTTGCTAGTTGGATCACATACCTAACTACTTTCATAATTAAAATAGGTTTAAAAAAGAAATGGTTGGTAGAGTGCTGAGCTATTGAACGATGGATCCGGGTTTGATTCCATCTGATGTCTCAAGGTGGCTTCATTTTTGTTCAAGTTTCATGAATTTTGGGAGGCATCTCTTCCTGAGAAACCTCAGGCGACGCAGGGAATGGAACCCGTCTCCCTACACTCATGTGTGAACTTTACGTGCCGTTACGCTTAGTGCCTATTACCTAAGTTAAGTCCTACCTTTTCCTATTCAGCCAACCATCGGACTGTTTGCGGTGGTTTACGGAAGCTAATGTTGATGCATGATAGCCTCTTCTATTTGAAATGAGAACTCTTGCTTATTTTTTAGGCTGAGGAAATGTTTAAATACTCTCTCAAATTCCTTCCTGTTAGTGAATGATACATAATAAGAGAGTACATGATCATTTGAAAATGAAATGAATATGCTTTGTTGATGATAGGTCACCGTTAATACTTGTAATATTACACAAAATGAATTTTATGAGTAGTGATAGTGTTAAGTAGACAAACAGTTAAAAATTACAAGGCAAAAGAACAAAGAAACATTTATGCACTTTTATTCTTTTCAGAGTCACTACCACCATTTCATATACAAATGTTATTTCAACTTTTATTGCATAAGAAATTTTTACGGATTTAGATAGGTATTAGTTATAATAGGAAACTGAAAAAAACTTTTCGTTTTTCCCTCCCACGAATCAGGACCACTACACAAGGAGAGGAAAGCACTGAACAATCATGCTCCAACTTTACAGACCACCTTTCTCCTTCCATTTTATTCACGGCTGGCATCATAACACACCCTGCCACACGCCCTTGTGGCATCATGCGGGGTATTATGTAGATGTATCCCAGGCTTGCTTAAGTCACCATAAAAATAATCATGCATGTGGACACAAAGATCGCATTCGCCAGCCACAACACTACACAAAATATGCTAGGTAATCATAAGGAACGGACGCCACCATTATGGAAAAGCAGGATAACATAAAGCAAGTTGAAGCATTTGATGGTAATCATTGGAATACACGAAAACTTCAAGAAATCTTACCCAATTGTTCAAATGTACTTTAGCTAAAAAAGATAAACCAAAACAGTACCTTAGAACCGTAATCTTCGGATACACATTCAAGAAACTACTTTCCCTACTGAAATTATAAGTTTAACTATGCTAAAAGTCATAAAACCATAAACTCGAGGCTTGAACAAACTTAAATATGCACTAACATCAAAATATTTTCATGAGCAAGGAACCCAGCCTAAACAGAAAATAATTTAATTTAACTTTCATACTCACAAAAATGAAAGACATTACTTCTCAACGCACGCTGCACCTCCTTTCTCTCCCAACCCGCTACATGACATCTGTGAACTGATTAGTGACGTGATCGAAAATGGCAAGGATAGATTAAACAACTACAGATAATTAAAGCCAAAAAATCTCATAGACCGGAGTATCCCATCACGAATATATAAAGTTGGTACCAGAAATTGAAGCATTTATGGAAAACACTTTTACGAAGTCCTAATCGGAATGTAAACTGCCGCAAGCCTGGAAAATAGCCTAATTCACTCCATCCCCAAGAGCGGAAGCAAATAATGCCCCCTAAATTAGCGACCAATACAATTAACATCAGTTTCCTGCAAAATTCTTGATCAAATTGTTGTGAGTAACCTCATGCCCTTCCTGGATAGTTATATCTGCTTCACAAGCACTTAACATGGTTCACAAAATTTATTTTTAAAGACAACCTGACTTCTACATCCATGACATTCTCAAATCGGGAAAATCAAGAAACCAATTAGACGTTTTATTCTTTGGCTTCGAAAAAGCATTTGATGAAGTAGATTGAAAGTATGCTGAATATAAACTGAGATTATTTGAAATAGTGAAAATGTAGTGATTTTAGATCGATCGCTATTTTATAATTGAACGAAAACAGAAATTGATAAGTAATTAAGGGATTTTTTAGATTTTATTGATGTAGCCTCCGGTGACCCGTTGGGTAGTATCCCCTAATTTTTCTCAATGGTATTAATACTAGAATTTCTTGTAATTTTAGATTATACGCTGACGATAAGGTTATCTACCGGGATATAAGTAATGAATTTAATAATGAGGTTCTTTATGGTTATATTTACAGTAGTAATGCCTGGAGTAAGGAGTGGGGTCTAAAATTAAATTTGAATAATTTTGCAGTTATGAATTTTTGGGGAAAGAAATCCATAAACCCCTAAACCTACAGACTCGTAGGGGTAGGCATAAGAAATGTGGATCAAGGAAATTACCTAGGACTCCTAGAGATTTTTGGTAAATGTTAGGGTGGCTCCTAGGCTACGAATCACTTTAACATCAGGCCTTTCATGGAATAAGCACGTTATGACCATCCGTGGACGTGCAATGAAGAAACGTGGGTTCATCAAACATGTAGCAGAAAAATACTCAAATGTAAATGTTAAGGAGAAGTTATAGGTACTTCGCACTAGTTAGACCTAATCTCTAGTACGCTTCGAGTATTTGGGATCGTGAGTAGAAATAATTTTGGAACTTAACTGGATACAGGGAAAAGCTGCTCGTTTCGAGGAAAATCGTTATGAACGATCAGAGAGCATCTCATAATTGGTTGGGAGCTATTGGAGGCTCGAATATTCCAACCCAAGACTTAAACAGTTAGAAAGGTATAAATCATGCGAATTTTTGACCGAAACAGACGGAAAAATTTCACCTCAACATTACATTGGTGAACAGGACTACCTACAGCAGGAAGCTGAGAGAGATTGACTGCCGAACTGATAGTAATATTTTTTCCTTCGCACAATTAGTTACTATAAAAGTAGGAAACACGTACAGAAATTTGGATATCCAAATTGGGAAAAGGTGTGGAATTCTGATAGCAATAATTTGCAGGATTGCTATCCTGATAGCAATAATGTGCATTAGTCGCTGACGACCTAACACCCCCTGCAACACGCCCTCACAGTGGCTTGCAGGGTAATACCTATGT
Organism: Calopteryx splendens; assembly: GCA_002093875.1. Classification (NCBI taxonomy): domain Eukaryota; kingdom Metazoa; phylum Arthropoda; class Insecta; order Odonata; family Calopterygidae; genus Calopteryx; species Calopteryx splendens. Next base: position 130,353 of record LYUA01000086.1, on the reverse strand, counting down.
CAATATAGATGTGTCTCTTAGTAGGAAGCAGGTATATTGAGCCTAATTAGTTGGCCAAGATATTTGACTATGAGGAATGGAAATATGTATTAGGTTTTTATTTCCTTTAATAACCTAGTGTTATTCGATGCTTTTGCATTTTTCAAAAATTTGATCATAAAAACTTAAGTACTCACTTTCTTATGGCTGTCTACCGGTTTGGGTAGGTTTCTGATGAACACCCAGCACTACCTATATTCTCACCAACCCACTCTAAAAATACTCACTCTTCTATTCTTTACATTTTCTACCACCCTTCATCAGTCCAACATGCTTAACCTTTTCCTCCCTCTCTCTGCCCCGCCCACCCAACACTCTCTTCTCCATCACAGTCTTCAAACATCCATTGCCACTCACACATTACGACCTGCATCCATATTCCCTACCTTCTTTGGATTTATCCCAAGAGCCAAGCAGTCATATAAGCTATTTCATACGTAACTTAGTGGAATCAATTCATCGGTCAAACACTTGATTATTCTACATAAAACTTGTTGAACCAAACCTGGGTTTTGACATAAAACATCATTGTCTCCTGATGACGTTTTACGTCGAAACCCGGGTCGTGTAAAATAAAATGTGCCATAACTAAGTATCTGAGCATCCATTCATTAATATTCATGTTTTGTTGAACCTGAATAATGATCAAAAAAGTTTTGGAAGACTTCAAATTCATTTTTAACATTTCTAACACCTTAGTGATTAACTCCTATGGAGACAGAAGACCACGTATACGTCAGTTACACAGCGTGCTGAGCGCAGACCAAGTTGGTTCTCATGCGAGGGAACCAACGAAACAGGAATCCGTGTCCTGGTGACCTTGACTCACCCTCCCCTTCGTTCTCCTCCCCATAATCTTTACCCCTCCATGCTTAACCAGCCCCTAACAATTTCGCGTCCAGTTCTTAAAATCGTGCTGCCAAATTAAAACCGAATTACGTGAGGGCGTAATTAGTTCAACCGTTTAGAACCTTCCCTATTATTTCGTGCTGGTCGTGACTCTATACGGCTTATGAAAAGTAATTTATTGGCAAGAGAATAATTTCGTATTCAACCGAAGTCGATGAAATCTTTTAAACATTTTGGAGGTATTAAACATGTACCAAGTTAACGGATTTGACCCATCCTTATAGCTCTGCATATTTAGGAACCTCACTGAATTTTCTGTGATAGTATAAAAGATCACACCTGATGTGAATTAAAATGTAATATATATTAGATACTTGAATCTCTAATAAGTTTTTACAATTGGTTTTATCCAATGTAATACTGAAGTACTGGTTATTTTCGGCTAATTTACTACATTAAATGCTGAAGTAAATATTTTATTCCTTCAACAATTTATATACATTTAAACCGCATTGAGCTTGCATAGTTTAGTAATCCCAAAAAATTTAATTTTACTTAAAGCCCTTCTGGAAATGTTGAAATAGAAAATAAATTTAATTTATTTTCACGTTCCTGGGATATATACAATAATGTGATGTTCTTCTTCGAGCGCAGGTACACACTAAGTACAAACGAAAATAATTAAGGAAAAGAAGTTAACAAAAAACAATATTTTTATTCTCAACATTCTAAAACTCGGAGAAATAAATACGTACACAAGTAGATGCAGTCTATTTAGGTTTCAAAAACTCTGATATAACTTATAACATATGACTGACGAAGGCAATTGTATAACTGACACTGTGATTGACTAAATTAGGAAATTCTTACCTCATATCACAAAAATAAGTCTTAAATGGATGAGCTCAAAAGACGCGGACATTGCATCTAGCATAGGACGAAAAATTAGAGGTACCTTTCCTTTGCCTAGCATGGATTGACCACATACTTTCCCAAGTTAAATGCAGCATTACATTATTTGCCGACGTTACATTTCAATGCAGAGAAATAAAGCATAGAAGTATTTGATTCGGGAAACTATTTCTTGATTTAAACAATATTGAGTGCTTGCATAAAATGTACAAAATCTATAGAGTTAATACTTAAATACATAAAATAATAAGATTTTGGAGTTCAGCAAATGCTCTAAACGTCACGTGTAGTATTAACGCGCGTAAAATAAACAAAGAATCTGGAAAAAGGAAAGTAATGCATAATGTCTGGTGCGAGATGGCTCTTTGACGCACAGCCCAGTGGTGGATTGCAGAGTAACACATAGGAGAATAATTGTTCATCGCATTAAAACCTCCAGCTTTTCATCCGCCACATAGACATTTACTAAAGCATGTTAATACGGGTAACATAAAAACCGTAGCTTCTGTAAACAGGCTGTAGAAAAATTTAATAAAATTTCTCACTGTTTAGGCTACACGGAATAGATCAGCGGATATTATATAGAACCATCTTAGAGAAAGTTTTTACACAGAAATTATGTCTCGATGAAGATCCGTCAGCAGTTTGATTATTGTTCATAAAAAAGCAGAGCAACCGGGATGGCCCACAAATTGAGAATAGCTTCCTTACAGTCACAAAGAAAGCGTGCCAACCTCTCCCAAAATTATCTAATAGGTACTAACATAACTATTGTTTTCACCATTATTTATTGCAACCGAGTAACCTTATTTTCATCTACCATGTAAGAGAGACTCAAAATTACCCAAAATTGCATAATTAAAGGCTGGTGTATTAAGTATCTCAGGATACGCCTTCGCGATGGGACTTACTTATGTAACAAAGTAAAAGTTTGCGTTCATTCGGTTTCATTAGTTCACTTTAGGCATGTTAACTTTTTGTTTATTATATAGTTGAATCAATTTCAGATCAGTATTATTTTATAGGATGAATTTATTTTATAATTGTCAAAGTTTCATGTCTACAAGTTCATCAAGTTTTTGACACGAAGGGGTAACCATTCATCTTTCAAAAAAACTTTGGATAATAATGTACGATATGTTCAGAGGAATTTTAGAGCATCATAATACCTCACATGTGTATTTACAAGTGTTGACTGTGCAATGAGATTCTAATATTTATATTTTTTTAAGAGTTACGGATGTTATGATATGACTGGATATTTTTCTCCCTATCTGTCTCTCGACTAGCTATTGCTATAAATTTATAGACCAAGAAAGATATTCATGAAAAGTGTGCCTAAGCCAAGGACTGCTTGGAATAATCGTAAATTTTAGGAATAATACACATTAAAAGCTACAACTAATGCCATACGTCGTTTTCTAGTGCCTAAGAGAGTGAAAAGTTTGAAATAACCTAACTGGGTTAATTAGTTTACATTTTTTCGCTAAAAAAATGAAATATTAGATTAAAGTTAAAAAACCGTGGTCTTATAATACGTTTGGATTCAATTCATTTTCATTAATCTCCATTAGTCCATAAACTTTCCCAATATTGTGGTTCAGGTACTTTTTCAGCTATTTTCTTCCACATGGGAACAAATGTTTTCTTCGCATTCCTAAAATCGTAAAAAAACAATAGCCCGTTTATATTAAACATAAAGAC
>LYUA01000085.1:1008133-1019831 GCA_002093875.1 Calopteryx splendens | reverse complement strand
AGTGTTGAAACCATGGTCGTGTAATAAATTATTAGTGGAATTTACAAAGTTCATTTCTTCACACTCCTTCTCACAAATATGATCCCACTATCGATTTGTCAATGCAGTCCATTCATTTGTAATCACAACCTTTCTACTTCTATTCTCCATTTGAATGAAAACAGATTTCCCGTTTTAAATTCACACCTTATAAATCAAAACTCACCCAAGGTGCGTCTCCCTGTTTAATCCAGTGGATTATTTGACTTCCATCTTACCCGCAGGTCGTGCGCCCGAATCTCCTTGCGGTACGGGAGTTCCGCTAAGCATTTAAGAAATACTAATTGTAAGTGATTTCTACTAGTTCCGCAATTAACTGCTTAATACAAGTATTGGAGGATTGATTATCGTTTCCTTGGGTGTATCACGACTTGCATTTCACTCTTTGTTAAGAACACGTTTCTTCTTGCAGTTCTTCCTCAACTCTTTTTAATTCGTCATGCGTTTGCTAATGTACACTAAAGGTTATATTTATCTCACTAGCGTCTAGGTTAGGGTAATTCCACGCTGAAGCCTCCATTTTTATTTCTAGTGAGCACAAGGATAATTTTCTTCAGCATTCTTATCCCGGTTCCTGTGTGGACTTCGACAAGGGAAAACTTTCAAATCCAGCACGCTATTCACGAAATGCGTCATTGAGCAGACTTTTTGTGAGCATTCGGCTGTTTCGAAGAAGATTTTCTCTCAACTCTCGAGGGATGAGCCCTAGTTTTTTTCTACCTTTGTTGTTACATTTACCAAATGACGGAATATCTCAATTTCTCTTTTCTTTCCCAAAAATTTTCCGTAACATTCTCTCTTCGATGGCGCCTAGAGGTCCAATCGAGCTGTAACTGATGGAAGATTTAGCACTCTTGGTCTAAACCCTTTCTGCAGCATTTTCGCGTATCTACCATTTTAATGGATTTATCAATGTCCAGAATCTCAACCAAAACCGTTCCCAAACATTCTTTGCGATTCATGACAAGGTTTGCCTTCCAGCTCAAATACAAGCGGTGTAGAGCTTAAGGACAACAGAACTATGTGGAGGCAGTAAATGTAAGTTGCATAGGGAAGAGAACTAGCCTCAACCTTAAATAAAGAGAATTACAAATGAATTGGGAGAGAAGTGAGCTCTACTACACTCCTCAAAACTAAAGTATTTTTTTGCAAATCCAATGATAGGTGGATTTTATGTAAACTACTTCATTTTTGTAAGAGTAAATAGTTAAAATAAGTCAATTCTCTTACTTGATAGTTCTGTTAATTCTGGTTATGGCAGGTCATAGTTAGATAAACTTATTGAGGGTAAAAAATGATAATCTTCACTCCTCTAGTCATTATCCTATCAAAAAATCTTTAATAGACACCAATGCCACCACATCTATTCTTAATTCTACATTTCCTACCAATCATTCATATGAACAGGTCAAGGGCTACCATACCCCACGAAGCGAGGCCATCGTTGTATTAAACCGGGTTTGGTAACGATCGCAATCGTTCGCTCCCCGTGAAAACGTTAAAAAATAAACTCTCGCATTCACATTTACGAGAGAAGTGAAGCTAAATATGAAAATTTACTTCCCGAGGGAAATTTTTCCTTTTTTTCATCGGCCTGATTTCGTATTTTTCATCGCAGATACTAGTAACTTTGGACAGGAGCAAACAATCATCGAATGTTATTCCATACCAACTGACCATAATAAATATGCTATTCAGTAGATCATATAAACTTCACGACTAAGTCGTCTTTAGCACGCATGATGTGTTTCAACTTGATTATTCGAGACAAAACGGATTAATCTTTTATAATTCAAACCGTCTCCGTTTAGTTCCCGAGAGCATTTTAGGAAGAAAGAATTTGACGCCTCTCATTTTTTTAGAGGGCCTCCTGGCCTTCCCACCCCACCATCTCATGCGTCATCACCGAGTCTCCCTGAATGCCCCTTGAGAAAGGGGTGGGGAGAGGGGGGGGGGAGGTGCGTCATTTTCGTAATCTCCTATTTCACGCCCAACAAATCTTTTTGAGATGAAAATGAAAGGGACGTCAATTCCACCTGAGAAAAGCCATTGGTCCACCTTATATTCTTCCTCCTTATATCACCCTTCCCATCCGTTCGTCTCGTCCGACTCGTTTTCCCCCCTAACCCTTATGAATTTGCCCACCGCCCAATCTCCATTTCGTTCTCCTTACCTCGTTCCAAATTCCACCGGATATTTTTTTTTCTTCTGAGTGGGAATTAAAATGAAGCGAGCGGATGTATCCCTGCAATCCCGAATGCTTTCTCAACTCGAGTACCGAATTCTACCCAAGCGATCAATTATTAACGCTTCTGTACGTCACCCGCAGGTTTGTTTTATTTTTCCCGCAGTTTTTTTTTTCATTTCCTCGGTGAACTTTTGAAATAATTCTTCGCGGCAAGAGTATTAAATCGCGCACATGCTTACACCTCAGAAGACCTCATGCTGTTCGTATTCCAGCATCAGTTAGTGGGAAACCAGCAAAACTTGGTGGACTCCGATGTCAAATGAATGTTAAAACGAGATTTTTTTAAAGAATCCAGCCGCATCCACCGATAGTAAAAAATTGACCCAACATACCACCAAGGACACACACAGAGTGAAATCAAGAGACCAGCAGCTTTGATAACCTTATAATCTTAAAATCCACCCAACCCTCCCTTCCCCCCCACACACTATCACTGATTTAAAAAATAACATATTTTTACTTCAGACCTCACTCCTGAAGGGACCTCCGGCTCAGGAGGAGAAACGTCGAGTTTTTAACAATTATTGGTGCGTGAAATATGTCAAATGCCATTTATCAACAGTATTTTCCCCAAAGTTTGATCCTCACCGATATTAGTTTATTTGATGATAGCCCATATTATAAACATTATGACCACCCTTAACCAATGGATGCTCCACACTAGTCCCATCACAACTTTAGGAAACTTTTGTTTTTATTCTTCATTATATTATTTCCTCAGACGCTGCCATTTATCTGTCCGATTTTCACTTCTGCCACGCCCTCTATGAATGTATCACTTAAAATATATCGATTGAATTAGTTCATTAGTTATCGTATCACATTCATTCACTGTGGATTTCCATCTTCGTAGCAACCAAATTCAAGAGCTATAGGGAAACTAAATGCAATTTTCGTGCGGGAACGGTGGCATTTAGCATCCTTAATAGAATAAGAGAGAAAACTGGCACTTGACTGAAAATCAATTGGTATTTTAGAAGGGGAGTGGAACCGAAAATTCCGATCTCGGCGTTGGCAGCATTGATTGATAAGAATCCAGATTAAATCTTAGTGTTATCGTTCGGTTCGCGGATTTTCTGGAGGCCGTATTTTAGAGTAGAAAGGATAACGCTAATGGAAAAGTCTGAGAGGAAAAGGATGGATTGGATATGGCATGGAAAATGCTTCTCTCACTCGAAAGTTCTGCAAGAATTAGGCACGATTGGAAAAGATAGAGGAGAGAGAATCGGGATGGGCAATAATAGATTGGGGTGTGAGGCGGAAAGGCCCAATTTTGACGATGACCTTCCACAATCATGCCAAGATAACGGTAAGAAAGGAACGGGGTAGGCTGAGCTTGGAAGTTGACGAAGAAGTCGAAATGCGGTTTTCAACATGCTTCACACAGCGTCCTTAGCGAACCTGCTCACTCAAGGACTCCTTATCACGGAGTTCCTTTGCACGGGGGGGACCGTTTTTCTGGGTGGAGAAAGAGAGCGATGAGGGATGTGGATAAGCGCATATGTGGATGGGAATTTTAGGAAATCTTCTATGGAAATTTTAGATAGTAGTTTGAGGGTGTATTGAGAGTGAGCGAACTATTAAAAAGATCTGCGATATGAGACATAAAATTTTAAGCAAGGGAGGGAATGGAATATACCTATCTAGGACCGTCGAGAGGGAGGTAGAGAAAAGATTTCCATACTGCTTGAGAAACAATCAGGTTGCACAATCGCATTAAGTGAGGCATAAGGAGGCCCTTCAGGTCGTTTATCATTCCTTTATAAACCCTGAAGTACCTAAATTTTGCTTAAAATTTTATAGGCAATTACATCAAAGGATAAATCTCTGTAATCTACAGGCAATCGCAACATTTTAGAGGCAGGGCCAAGTCTATTATCATCTGCTCTCCATTCTATTATCCTTCCTGCAAGCTTCTTCTTGCATCCAGTTCTCTTCATTCCATGCCCTTTACTTGTCAGAAGACAAACTTCTGAGGTCATATACCTATGCCTTCCATTACCTAGATTAGTACCTAAGCTTCCAATATTTTCCAATATCTCGTAGTGAAGGGGGAAAATTTTCGCATTGAGTAAAATACGTTTGGTACATGTTAATGCGTTTCTCATTTTTAATTTAAAATTTTTTACCGAATGCGTAGCTACAAAAAGTTCCATTTTTGTATTTTTTAATAATTAAACATTCAATCTCTGACATCTATTTTTTTTTAATTTGGTTCTTGACTTTTACAGAGTAATTGATTGCTTCCCAAAACTTAAAACGTCTTAGACAACGTTGAGTAAATTTTAACAATATACCATCAGTATGATCGTATTTAATCAATTATCTCTGAGCAATAAAAGAAATATCATTTTTCTGAAACATCATAAAATTAGGCACGGGTCGGTTTAGTGGCTATGTACTGGCTTCCTACCCCGAGGGTCATGGTTCATTTTCGATGGCGAAAGGATATTTTTCCAATGGTATCCACATCCCAAGATAGTAGCTGACCCGTGGAGGGCCCTTCAAGTAACTAATACGTCCGTCGGATGGGACTCTTAGAGCCTTTCGTTAAGAGCAGACTAATGCCGACGCTGGGTTTCCTCCACTCTTCCTCCATTCCCTGAGAGTCCTTCCTCTACCAAATTACCAACCTATACCTAATGGAAAAAATTATAACTGCTACTAGTGTTAATGTATTAAAAATATATTTTGCGACATTTAGTTCCTGATGATAAATACATTTTCTTTGATCCAATCAAAAATTACTTAGGTATATCCCTAGACCCCCAAGTAGTCAACCCCTCTAAGTTAATGAATTTTAACGGAGGATGCAACCAATTGCAGCGCGACCAAGCAGCGTCTCCGGGAGTACTTCCGCTTCGGCTTCTCCAGGCACCGCCGCCCCGAGGACGTCGACGAGGAGGACGACGAGGAGGACGACGGGGCGGGGGATGAGGAAGAGGACGGCGGCGGGAGCGGATGCGCCGCCCTGCTCCTGGGCCGGGGTCGGCGCCGGAGGAGCCGGCGGCGGCGTCGCGACGTCTGCCGCCTCACCCGCCAGCAGCCCCACGGCCCCTCCGCCTCGGAATGCTCGGCCCTCGGCCTCAGCAACGTGGCCTTCGCGCACCCGCCACCTCCCCCCGCCGCTCCCTACCCGATCCCCGACGCGAACATGGTGGAGACCATCGGGGTCCCCGGCCTCGGGCCCCCCGAGGTGGTGATGGCCAGCCCCTTCGGCAAGGGCTCGTTCTCCTGATACGTGGCGCCGAGGGAAAAGTTCCGACTGTTCGACGTCTGAGTAGGAGCGTTTGTCGCGCTCTCGCGGGATCGGTACTCCGTTTGCGAAGCAGTAGAAGAAAAAAATATGGGTGCGGCATTCATTCCATCTTTTCGGAGAACGCGAACGACTGCGTCCGCGCCGCCGTAAAAAAATAATGATAATAATAAGGTGCCGGTACGTCCCGTACCGTTGCGAAACTTCAATAAAATGTCCTGCTGCGCGAAATATCGATTCGTCTCGTGGATGATGTTTGCATTTCGCATGATAATGGGATGTCGATGGCTTTAAAAACAGGAGGCAACGCGTACTGCTGCTCACGGAGCTAGGAAGGCCATTAGCATTTCGTGGCGGTCGGAGTGCGCCCGATTTGGTTTCCCATCTGTTCAGTGTTTTTAGGGTCGTTGTGCGTCCACTGGTGTGCTTGTGCTGTCGCACCCTTTGGCGAATCCGTCAAATTGCACTTTTATGGACTTTTTTCCTGCTCCCGCAGGAGAAACAGTTTTCCCCTTTGGTGGCTGTTTCAGACGATAAAGGGCGTGAGAAGATTTAAGACGCCCTAAGGAACACACGCACGCCTCGTGAATCCTTCAGCTCCGCACAAATCTGAAGGATAGGTACTCCCCAAAAGAAAGTTTCCCGTTCTGAATTCACGCACAAATATTTGCCTTTCCTATATTCTGCGACAGGATCGAAAACGTAAAACGAGTCGCATCATTCATGCGTCAAACATTTATTAACATTTGCATTTCGGTACGTTAATTGTCACAAACCCATTTGAGTGACTTCCTCTGCATGAAGTATTCGAAGCGTGTGTTAGGTTCACACCAATTTCCCAGCCATCATTTCGCGAGTTTGCTTATTATTTCTTTTCGATTTACTTCCATCCAAAATAAAAACTGACCTTGCGTTTCATCAACCAAAATCGTTCCCTTTGTTTATTTAAAAGGATGCCCAGCATTACTCATGATATCGGCATTGCTACCTTGCATTTTATGGCGTATTAGCAGAGGGGGCCGCGACCGCAGCGTAAGGTTCCTTCTGGCTGGGGAAGATTTATGCGCAATCAAAAAGCGAGCAGATTGGCTCAGAGCACGTTCAGTGAGAGTGCCAACTCTGTCCATATAGAGCCAAATTCAACCTCAGGTCATGCTTCCGACCATTAGCCTACATCTACCGGATACACACGTGGTTTAAGATCTCGGGCCGATACCCGAGTCTACCGATGGGAGAACGATACAAGGTGCAAGGCCCCTTTAAATAAAAATACGCTTCCGTTTAATTCAATGATCAAGCTACTGCATCGCATTCCTTATTCGCAGCGCAAAACATTTTTTAATGACATTTTATTCCCTCACTGCCGTTAAGCTTGCTAAATCGATGTGATTTTTGGGGACCAATCCAGCTCGACAGTCATAAAAAGAAAAAAGAAATAATTCGTCTCATTGACTCGGAAGCACCTCAAAATGTTGAAACGTAGATTTTTGTGAAAATATTCCCAACCTTCTTACTTGGCAAGAGTCGGGCGAAAGCCTTGCACCAGCTAGAAATATTTTAGTACCGCGTCAATGTTTTATTTATTAACGGAATGTGTGAGAGGGACTACTCCAGCGAAAAGTCGTAAAAGGCCCAATCTAAAATTATTTAGGGCAAAGTGTTCCATTGCAAAGTGATGGGCTGAACGATTTAAGTGACACGCAGTTGAATGATGATCTTAATGGTTTTGGATAATTGTAAGATGTTTATTCTAGAAAGAAAACAGCATAAGAAATATGAACCAGACATTCGTTTGCATACCTTACTTTAAGGATGAGAGAAATATTAACCAATTATTACTCTTTTCCACTATATTTTAAACTTACACAAGCAATATATCCTCTACTATTGAAGTACCTTGTAACTATTTATTTTATTAACTAACAAAATACTTTTTCGGTGTATCCAAGGAGCAGGCCTCACTATCACTATTTTAAAATAATTCAGAATTAATTAAACATTATAAACAACTAATCTAGAACTATATACTTCCGGCTGAGGGGTTAGGTAGCCCTTCTAATCTCATTTATTGCAATTCTAAGAACCTATTTCAACTCAAATGTCGTCTTTCGAGCTATGCGACTATTTCAACAAAATTTGCCTACCTGCATGACGGAGAGCAATCTCATGCAGCACTCGGTAATTTATCGTTTTTAACCGTCCACGGTAATTAATGCAAGTTCTTACTACGTGAGGAAATCCCACTTCCTTTGTTTCATAGGTCATTAAAGGTAGCTATCGTTATGATAGCCAATTTATACAGTATGACAAAAATTATTCGAGGATATTCGAATGGCCATTCCGAAGCACGGTTTATTTCACACCGACAAAAATGACTTACTTGATTGGATCGGCTCATTTCATTCAACCGTGAACTGTATGGATGCAACGGTTAGTACGGTTCAAAATCGGCGGAGTGAGGAATGGTCCTATCTTACCGTTGGACCCGGGGGAGTCATCCCTCCACGGCTGGTACTTCGGTGCTAATTGAAAGGGACGATGATCACTGAGCTCCCGCGCTCGGCACCACCGACGCACCCCTACTCTCCATTGTTCCCCTGCGACCACCTCCTCCACCCCCCCATCACCACCGCTCCCTGACGACCCATGCCCCAACTGGCCCGAACCTTCCCTTCGTGCCTCCGGTGGCGAGCGCCCGCGACTCCTCACTCTCGACTCTCGCCACGCAATTCTACGGATTCGGGAATTAATGGCCGGCCATCACTTCCCCCGAGCGAGTTCCCCGGTCCCTGTCTGTTTTCGATAGAAGTAGCATAAATTGGAGACATGCCCCACACGTGCTAAGAGTCACCCGTGCGTAATTCGGTTCATTAGCCGATAATTTTGGTCCATCGATGCAAATGGTGGAGTGAAAAGAGGTCCAGACGTCATTAAAGACGGAAAAAAATGAACCCGTATGATGACCTACACTTCCATATCAATCTTAATTACACATAGTCGTAACTTCTTGAGGGTGGGATCCTTAGCGCCTTCTGACCGCCAGGCTACGTTGCTCAGGGAAATGTTATCAACTCACGGCACCTTGTCGATACTTTCTTTTCTAGTCGGCTTAGGAAAAATGAAATATAGAAAGGTTAACCATCAACGCATTGACATTATTTTGAAAGTGAAATTTACCAGGGTTTACTAAATTCAAATTTTTAAAAATGTTATTTATTGTTTAGTAAAATCTAGTATTTTAATTTAATAATTTAAATAAAAAGGCTAATTTAAAGTTGTTTTTCAAATAAGAAAATTTACTAAAATATAATTTTTCACACAAGGATCACCGAATTTTGTGTTTACGGAATTATAATTTCAAAAGAACGGTTCATGGGGACGAAAATTTTGTAATCTGGTTAAAATATGAAAAAGGAGGCGAAAATAACGATAATGATTCACTTAGTGATAGCAGGAATTTATATTCAGTTAACAGAAAAATTGCGTGAATTACTTCCTCGCATGATAATTTATTCTTTAACCAAAGTCTCCGTAAAATTATCAATATCAACACATGTTATAGTTTGAACTTATTTACACTCAAGAAAGTTTTTAAATTCTCTACTAAAAATACGTTTTATCTACAAAATCCATGAATAATTGTTTTTCGTTGACGGGGGATGAGAAGATGGCAAGAAATCATTGATAAAGTTTCGAGAATGACCAGCTTTTCAACTCGGACGCTCAGCCTTTCTCCGCCATGCCTCTATCTACATTCTTTCCTCCCCATTCCCTCCTATCCAGTCTTACTCCTTATAGTAACCTAAACTAAATACCCCAAAACGACACCGTTAACAACTCCGCTCACCGTAAGAAACGTAACAACGTTGGACGGTAGGACATATTCCATGCAAGCACTTCCTTCGGCCGAAGGCGTTTGTCTTTTAGATGAAGGATGTGTTTCAGGGTTAGCTCTGCATGCAAATGCAGTCATCATTTATAAAAACTGAACTATGGATGCTTAATGTTCCTCATCACTTTTCATTAAAATCGTTGTCGTCAAACTCCGTCACATGCAGCGCTCTAGAGCTTTTTCGGACACACTTTCCATTTTGATTGGGAGCCTACCGAGCACTTTCGACGGGATAGTCTCTCTTCTCCACTTAAATAGAGTATACTCAAGTGATGCCATGAAGAAGCGATGAGAGAAACATAAGTAGTTTCATTAATAGACTTAAGCGCCACAATTTGATATGCTTACTAAAAAACTGTGCAGTGGGATTTTGTTATATCCGGAAAGAAATATTCTCATAGTACTGTAAAACGTAGGACGACACAAACCGTTAAATATTTTTCCTCCAATAACAGACAATTGTCAACTAATCGGATAAATAACACCTCCATGACTTTCCTACATAAGATGATAAAACAAGGAAGCCCAGGTAAGCGTAGTATCGCATTTCCTTGGCTTGTAGCATTCATTTAGCAACTGATGAACGATCGCAAAATTAACTGCAAAAAAAGACCAACTGAAATCCAAAGCACACAATAAGTATTAAGATTGGAAAACGATTGAAAGTGGTCGTATTTCTTACCACATGGAGTTTAGAGCTTTGTGAATGAAAGAGTCACATATGTGGCGTTATTACTACAATCCACAATTGGTAGTTTCCGCCGGTAGCTATTTATGTGTCGTCTTCCAAATGAATCATATTTTAACGTAGACTTGAGATAGCTGTAATTGGTAACTTTGAGAAACAAGCATTAACTAAAAATGCATTCCGTAGTGTGACTTGAAATTAATGCGAGCACACTTGGGATATTTCGTCAAGTCTGTATTTTGAGATTTGTGCTTTTTAGTGACAGGGACGGAAGAGATTATTGAAATATCTTTTAATACAGGGCGTACACATTTTCGGCTAACCAAACGGCATGTAAACGGTTACTGTATGATAGCTCGTCTTAAAAATGTTTTTAAAACTCGCAGGAGAACCATGACTATGATTCCTGTAAAAAAATATAGCATAGGTATATAGGATATTAAAATATAGTGAAGAGCCATAATCCTGTATAAATGTATATATGCATAGATATTTTATTACAACTGCTTATAAACACCACATTTACAGTCGTGCAGCTTTGATGCATGAATTGCCCAACGACGCACAACAAATTTGCATAGTCGATGTACGTTGCCGTTAGTTGTTAAAGTTATCAGATTTTAGAAAAAACTTGTCAAGTTAAATTTATTGTATGTATGAATGAAAACAAAATCTGGAGGTTTCGAGTTCCATGAAAAGAGTTGATTATTTTGTTTCCAGTCGCTTACATTTATAATATCCGCGTACTGTGATGACAATTTTATGTGCTGAACATCATTAAAACGTTGTTCAAGACTTCAGCTGTTTCAAGAGTTAATCCCTTCCTTAATAACAAATAATACTTTTTTCCATCCGTTAGCTACCAGTTACAGCAGCAGAAAAGAGCCAACAGTCCTGCCTTTCGAACTCATAATAATGCATGATGCTTGGATTATGTACAGCAAAATATCGGATTGACTGCTTATCTTGTAACGTCAATATTGCTAATCGTAGCTGGTTAATTTCCTGAACCACCCACAGAAGAAAACTTACCGAAACACATCGTTACACAACAAGACGATAGGAAGAAGAAAATTGATAACGGTTGGCTTGACGACCCAGGACTTAAATCGCATATACGGGTGAACATCATTTCAATCGCGAAGCTGCACTTAAAGAGGGACGAGGACCCTTCACGCTGAAGAAGAAGAACTCGACGAGAAGAATGGAGGGAAAGGCAGTGCTCCGCGTGGCCGCTTTGAGTGACGCTCGGCAGCCGCGTGAATTTCGTTGGTGGAAAGTGACGCGCCGAGTGACCGGCTTGATGAGCAAAACACACCTTTATTCAGTCTTTTGTTTTCCTCCGTGGCCGGCCCCCTCCTCCGGCGCCACTAATACCCCCTGGGACTTCCCCGTGTGTCTGTGTGAGAGTGTGATTATGTGTGTGCGCGTGTCGGCGGTGACATGCTTGCCTACGAGTCACGTGTCCAAGCCCTCTAAATAGGGCATCAGAGGCTCGGACCCTGAGCATGTACCTTTTGGAACGGACAGCGGGACCACCTTGTCCCCCACCCGCTTCGCTCTGTTTTTTTTTTT
>LYUA01000085.1:962983-976727 GCA_002093875.1 Calopteryx splendens | reverse complement strand
TGATAAAATGATGTAGAGAGGTTTTATCTGCGGTGATAACCTTCAAAAGAATCCCATATCAAAAATCTATCCCTTCTTCTTAATACGGAATTAATGTGATGTTTCCTTTGTATATGTGTACCTATGTTATGCCTAATGTCAATATTTATATGAGCTACACTCTCTGCTCCACCAGATTAATTAGAGTAATTATATTTCTGTTATTTTATACCTATATCATTGATGAGCTGGAATATTGTACTCTAATTTCATGCTCCTTGGGTGATACCCAGAGCAGAATAATTATATATTCCATTCTATTCCACACAAATACATCTCTTTTATAAGAATCGGAAAAANNATTCCATTCTATTCCACACAAATACATCTCTTTTATAAGAATCGGAAAAATATTTTAGGATCCTTATATACCACATCCATTTACTATTTGTATCCTTGAATACCGAATCCAGAAGTCTCACTCACATTTGAATGCAAGAGTTTCTGGAGAGTAGAAGGGAGAATAAAATTTTATTAAATATCCACGTGAACCGAAATACACCGAGTAAAACACTTACTTTAAACTAAAACCAAGATGACACATTTTTAGAAAGATATTTTTTTCTCGAACTTTACGTCAATAACTCTCGAACTTACGTAGGCATACGAGGTAATATCAAATATAGATAACTATACAGCCCTAATAAGGAATCATCGGCTGTTTACGATGGTTTCAAATTATTTGCACACACGATTCCTTGAGAAAACAAACATTTACATAAGCCGTGAACGCTTTGAATCCCTCATCCAATAGGAAACGAAATCTTAGCAAACGTTATTTTATTCCTTTTGTATATCTATTCCAATTACTCAGGTCATCCAAATCCCCAAACTCCTATAAAACTTCTAATTATATTTTAACAATTTACACAGAAAAACGAAAAATAAAAGATGCCAAACGGTCCTGAAATCCATGATTACAGTGCAGAGTAAGTTGATTATAATAATAGGAGGAGGAAAGAGGGGTATGATTTATGCATTAATCCCTTTCAGTCTGAATTTGGGCCTTTTTAAACCGTTTGAATTTTGTGGCCGATATTCTGGTACCTAAATCTATTTAAATAATTGCATTGCAGTGATAATGAATGCTAAACGCTAGGATTTATTTGGATACCAAGAGTGGGGAGGATACTGATAGTGCCTATCGACTGTATTAGTTCACCGCAATCAGCAATGCTGCACATATAACAATCAGCAATGCTGCACATAGGTACCCAGTAACGTTCAAAATAAACGTAAAATAACACCTATTATTTCCTACAAGGTATGCTGTAAAAATCCTTTTTCCCACTTGAAATCCATCGGTGACTCTGCAAAAGGATCGTAAAGATAGAAGCCAGGGTAGCTCCTTTCTCGAGAAATAAATTTTTTAAGGAGATCAAGGAAGGAACAAAAGCTACTTCGCTTTTCCGGGATATAAGTAATTGAAAAGAACTTCTTTTAAAACAACGTTGGGGTGCGGTTTCTGTTGATGTGAAAGAGAGAAAGTTTTTGTAGCCTTTAATTAGCCGCTTCCGCAATATCTGGTGAAGATGTGAAAGGAGGCATTTTTGAAGAATTGGAAAAATGCTCATCGCCTTTGTGGAAAAGGAATTCGGCATAACTTCCACCAGGGCCGCGAAGTCTTCTTAAGTGCCTGCCTTTAGCATGAGGTAAGACGTCGGAATGTGTGTAAGGAATATATGTTGGTACTTCTTTACTTTCCAATAAATACAGTGCTGGATGTTTGAATATGGTTGCCGGTTTGTATGACTTGGGCTTTATGATTACAAAAAACACTTAGTAATTTCCACCTTAGTAAAGTGTTTTTTGTAATCGTGGATCGTTTCCACAAGGTATCTCTGGATACTATATCAGTGTTTTATGTTTTCTGACTTTATCAACGATGCACTATAATGAGAATTGTATCCCACAAAATAATAATGAATGGTCTTTAGCACTTATCTGGTTATATGATGCAATTCTATTTTTTAGTTATTTGCGGTAGTAATATTTTTAATGAGATTAATCGTAGTCTTAACGGCAGAATTCTAAGAAATGGAGACGAGCTATAGATTAATGGGTGTGGGGAAGTTGTACGAGGTATGGAGTGATCCTAGCAGCCAAGATTTCACATAATTTTTGGTGAGTCGGGACACCCCGTCGGAATTGCTGCGGGAGCATCATCTGGTTAAGAAAGAACAGGAGCACCCCCTTGGGAGGAGAGAAGGGGCGGGAGACATTTAAGAGCACACCCCCAACGCGCACGGGAGGAAAATTAAAAGTTTTCGGAATCGAAGCGGCAAAAAAAATGAAACAAGGGCTTGCGTACGGCGGCATTTTTTTCTCCCTCCTCCTCCGTTCTCTCTCTCCGTCCTTCTCCGAGATGCAAATGTCGTTCGTTACACGCTTCGCTCCACGGAGGATACATCACGCTGTATATCAAAGTTCTTCGTCCGCCGTCGAGAATAAATAAAACACGAGAATTACAGCGGGAGGAAAAATCAATAGCGCGCTGGTGAGTGAACGGGATGGACGGAGTGAAGGTGCGCGCTGTGCGTGGTGCTTGCAGTTCCTCGGATGCCTGCCACACGGCGCAAGGGCGAGCGAGCTGGTCTCCAAGGAGCTGGACTGTACCCTTTTTGGGTCTCCTCCTGGGCCTATCCTTTTGGGCGGGGACCCCTGCCATCCCCGAAGCTCCTTTTTCGCCTTTGAGCCTCCGTCCTTTGAGGCTCGGCGCTGCTTTCCCAGAGAATTTACCATAAAATTGACATTCCGAACGAGGAGCGCAGATTTTAGCTATGCTGTGCCCAACATGAAACACTTTCACCACCAATTTCTTTTACCATTTTTTTACCATTTTTTTTAACAACATTGATTTTTAACGGCATTAAAATGTCTCCCTTACTTAAAACACCTTCGATATGATTTCATTTTGGGGCTTATCCACATAAGAATAAACAGCAAAAAAAATGGAATTCGACTCGACCGACGCCTCAGTAGAACCATGGCCATCCCAAATGAAAATATCTATTATATCGCCCCTCAATATATTTCCAGAAAACGCAATTCCTTCCCAATCACAAGCTTCTTCAATTCCACTAGCGAAAGTCTTAAGGTTCTATTTCCCCGTTTTTCAGTAGTTCTCCCCTCCCGACTATGCCATCCCGACGCTCGAGCTTTGCCGTCACAATCAATGGGTAAAACTATTTTTGAGGCATTTTACTGCAAGAGATTTTATGGAAACGAACCAGACGCCTGTTCCTGGCAAATAGTCTCTTCATAAAAAAGCGATTCCGAGGATTTCCGCTGATTTTCGATGAACAAATAAGTTCATCTATTACGGAGATTGATATGAGATTAATTTCCCAATGAAGTATGAAGGTACGAATAAGATAAGCAACAAAAATATGGAGAATCTCGCGCGTCAGAGTCTATCTTAGCTTAAACCATCACGAGATTACCCGTATCACCCGCTATGAAAGGCATCGTGCCCCTTTTCTTACTTTTTAAATTACGTCATGGTCGGGTATCTTGATGCTACTTTTTACATACGTAGATTGACCATTACTTTAGGCTCATTACTTAGGACTTAGGCTCGCTTTAGGCTAAAGACCATTAGGTACTTTAGGCTCATAAAGTCAATGGCACATGATTAAAAGCGAACACTGATGCCATTCGGTATCGATAAACAAGGATTTAATCATTAAATTAAACATGCAACTGATATTTATTTTACCAATAGGCTTTTAATGAAATACAACGCTTTTATTCCAGAATTCCCAAAAAAACCGTTGCTCTCC
The DNA here is from genome assembly GCA_002093875.1 of Calopteryx splendens. Taxonomy (NCBI): domain Eukaryota; kingdom Metazoa; phylum Arthropoda; class Insecta; order Odonata; family Calopterygidae; genus Calopteryx; species Calopteryx splendens. The sequence goes on along the minus strand of LYUA01000085.1, from coordinate 972,906 downwards.
GACGATCAACCGCATTAGAGCTAACTTAAAGGTAAAAGAATTTCGAAGTGTTGCTAACTCCTATAACTACCAATATGCATGCCAATTAAAGCGCAAAATATCTCCTAATTACGATCTCATCCCACAATATTCAAGCCACCAAACGCGTGAAAATCTTTTCCCCAGGTCACTCAGTGAGGTATCACTCGAAGCTATAATTTTATCCCCGAAATATGCTGAAGGTTCGACGCTCTCGCGTCGTTGCCCCCCGTCTCGGCATTTTTCGCCGTTTAAAGCGTTCAAATTTCTTGATTCACGTAACCCCAGCCTCTTCTCCCGATCGCACTCCCCCCCCCTCCCGACGCCCTCATTTCCCAACACCCCATCCCACGCCATCCTCATGGAACCCCTGCCCGTAACACACCCTCCTCTTCCTTAGCGCACTCCTTTCACACGAAGCTTCGAATAGATTTGACGACGGCGCGGTGGAAAAAAATACCCTTGCAGAGAGTGATGAAGCCTCTCGTGGGTCATGGTATTGTCCTTTTCGAGGAGGGATTTCGGCGAGAGTTTTGAAGCCACAGAGCGAGCTCAATTGTACACTTTCCATTTCGCGAAATAACTGGTCAGATGTAATATTGTCTCATTCGCCAGTAGGCTGAGAGATTCTGAGGCTTACGTCGACGTAGTGCTTCCATAAAAAAATGATGAGAAAGTCGGAATTTGCATTACATTATTTTCAGAGGAGAAAGAGCTGTATACCTATAGCTTCCAAAACAGCTGCCGTCATGCCGTATTAAATGAATGCATAACTGCAGGTGCTAATAATGTTCTCGTATTCTAAACACGTGTGGATGCCCAACTACGCTCTTCATTAATGTTCAATCCAAGAGTCCTAAAAACTTTTAGTACTCCTAGAGTGCTTTGTGAAAGGTTAGACATTGCGATGAATTTGTTTTGCTTTTGCGACCAACAAAAATTAACGGATTTGTATGTACTAATACCATCTAGGGGAAAGGATGGTAGAACGCCTCGGATAATAAATTTAGTATGAGTGATATTATTAATACCAAAGTATTTAATTCGAAATGACAAATTTTCGATGATTACTTTATTTTCAATAATACTTTAAGCAATAAAAGTACATTTCAAAAGTATAATAATTGTTTTACAGAGTTTACTGAGTCGGCCGGTGGCAAAAAAAACTATATAGATGGATGAATACGATAACAAGAGGGAAAATTGATTAGTAGAGCTCCAGAGAAATACAGAGAGAGGAATATATGAATTGTTAAATCAGCCAGTCAAACTACCCAGGCATCATCTAGCACTTTTAATTTCTAATGGATTTAAAGGAACAGGGAGTTCTGACGAATTACCGAACACACAATGTCATGAATCAACCGTTGTCGTGCTCATAGCGCCACAGTCCACTAAAGCAGTCGGCCGGATATCGAGGGATCCGGGTCCGAATCCCAATCCGGATGAATGGTTTTCACATTGTGAAATTCTCGCATTTGTAACAAAAACAAATACTACACGTTCGTTTCAGAAGTGAAAGGAATGTTGGAAGCAAGTGCCCAATTCTCCCACCGACTGTCGTCCTCCGAACGGCGAGAGAGATTGCCACTCCACAGAATTTTTACGATTAGGTACTTTCTTCGGTCATTCGCAAATTTAAAGTCTTGAATTTTTTTAAAAAGAGTTGATGAAAGAGTAGGGAACGATGTTGTGTGTGATCTACCAAACAGCACAACAGAGAAAGACTGAATTGTAGCATATCACGCTTAGGATCCGATGGTGGTCTGTCTTGTGGGACTCACATGCCAGAAAATGACATCAAGTTGACTTTTATTCACTTGTGGAAGTAGAAAAAGAACTCTGGTCTCTTTAAGTTACACCTGTCCTGCCCCTGTTAGTTCTTACGATAATAGGTAGTCCAAATTCAAAAGAGGTCTTTTTCGAAATATATTTTTTCTTATATTTTGAATACTTAAAAGTGATCGTAACTCGGAAGTGCAATATTTTCTTTCTGAATTTGTTGATGATTTTATTTTCAAATCTAATGAGAAAGTTATTTATGGTGTAATTATGTTTAATACGATGTGTTTTAAATTAAAATTAAAACTTCATCGGTTTTTACGGATGGATATTTCGCTCGTCCACATCACGTTCCCTGCTGTAACAAATGCAATGAGGCAAACGTAGTTACTCTTTCGAATTATGTCGCTTAAACTGATGAGTTTCTCCGAGGTTGGGGGCGCCTCATCCCGAGGCAAGCGACCCTTTTAGAATTACGGAAGGGACGCTTGGCTCAGCGGCGATCCACTTCTGGCATTTAATTGCGCCAGCGCTAATAAAATTAACTGGCAGCAAGTTTACGTCATGTTTACTGTCAGCCGAAGAAACATAAAATCCGGGGTCATGAATACAAATTAAGTGCGACAGTAAAACTCGATTTCGTACTCTTTTTTTAAGGTGGGATCCTCGGAAAGCCGAAATGGTTTTATTTTTTTCTTTTATTTTCGTTTAGCTGCCTTTTGTTTTCGGACGCATGGATGAGTATAAGAGCGACGGATAGCTCAAAATAATGGATATTTAAGTTACTCCGCTTTTAGCATTATGGCTAAAACTGCATTCTGTTTTTTTTCAAATTTTCATTTCTTTTACTCAAGCTGCCAGAGTTCTTCTACAAGGGCTGAAAGACATTTTCGAAAAGAAATTAAAGGGAAAGGTCTTCATTTAAGTTAGGAATGGCCCTGTTAATGGAACAAATGACGAACACGAACTGCGTGAAATAAATATTAACATTCCTTTTGGGAAAATGAAATCAGAAGCATATAGAAATGAAATTTCATAGCAATTCGTTGAAAACAAAACCTTTTTACAAAAAAATAAAAAACAACACTGACCAATAGCTCTATTTCTAAATTAATAACACATTTTTAGAAACGACAAGTAATCTACAACCGTTTAGTCCGTATGACAGAAAATGCACGAAGATAATCGAAATATTTGGAAATAAAATATTACAGGGAGAGACTTTCAATTAAAAAAGTGAGCGTTTTTCGAGACGTGGAGAAAAAATTTCTCAATCACATAAGAAATCAATAGAGTCTGTCACGGTTAACAGAAAACGTTAGGGAACTTCCACAGCACACCTTTCGGAACTATCACTTGTTAGGTGTCATTATCATCAGCATTTCAATCCGAAGATTGATAAACTGACGCTCTTTACTCTTTCTTTTTCAGTGATGCTAACTCCCCTAACCCCTGATTGGTTTCGTCCAAAGATTAGAGATCAAAGGAGAGTCTCGTCTAACATGCTTCATCGCCGCTTCCATCCTACATCCTCGCAGTAGGCACATAATTATTTGGGAGAGCGGTAATTTACCTCTGCGTGAAACTGATCTTTGTTTCTGCACATGAGATCTAATTTTTCTCACCTCATTACAATAATTGGCCTTCCAGCAAGGTTAAAATTTCATTCAAGTTTCTACAATTTTGATTTTTATATCTCGTCCGCAAAGAGTTCTTTGACGAGTGCTCAAAAAGTTAGACGCGGTGGCATCGAATGGATTTATTTTTTCACACGCATTCACGGTATACAGCCAGTCTCCACACTATTAGACATAAATTGTCAATGATTCTCCCCAAATACGATGAAAAATTAAAAAATTAATCCTATATATAATGTATTAATCATATTGCAAATGGCTAATAGGTTATTAAAATTTCTATCCCCGTTTCATAAAATTGCGAGTGAAATACCGAGCGATAATCATTCATTAATCCTTCATAAAATTTTCAGATACACCGAACTCTTTATAGACTTCAAATGAAATTAACCTTTTGAGAAACGGCTTTTCTCTGCTTCACAGCTCTCTGCCAGAAATACACTATTTTAATTACGACTCCCCTTCTGGGGCTCTAAATTGTGGCGATAATATTAGCACAGTTTCGGGTCTGGTCTCCAGCTATTCAGCGATGGGATATAATGTGGGGTAACGATACCTATTACGATGCCATGGCCTACGATGCTAAGATGCTTAGATCTTGCTCGCATCAGATGATCCCTTAAGCACTTGAGCTGTGACTAAGATTTTCACCCCAATCACCATAATGCGGTGATGAGCAGTGCGTACCTAAGTCGCAATATTTTCAAAGGGTGGTCATCAGACGGCGGTCTTAAATGTATGTACAACTCGTTCCATTTTAATATCACGTCATATGTTTAATTTAAAATTGAATGCATAGGTAAATGACGTTCGTGGTAAAAAAATCGCCATAGTTAAAAATATATTGGAAAATCACATGACTAACGTAGCTCGAAGTCAACTCGTTAGTTTACATGACGAGAAAAATTACGCTAAGATAACCGCCACAAGATAGGAGAATTCACAGAATGGGAATTCAATGTTTAGTGTTTAAAAAATGATAACGATTAAGTATTGAGCTTCATTCAATTAAATTAGAAAATATTACCTTTATTTTCAGAAGTGCTGCGAACATAAACTATTTAAGGAGTAAACATATTGCGATCAAATGTGTTGAGCCATTTCATCCCCTCAATTAATTATTAATTGCGGTTGTTCCTGTGATCCAATTACACAAGCAAAGGGTACGGTGTAGGCCGAAGGCAGGGACATTCGTAAAGTAATATCGTAACTAATGCTGCAAAACTTCAACAAAAAACAGTGACTGAATCTGAAATTCCTGCGTTCAGCTCCAACGAGCCATATCGCCTTAATGATCCTCTTACTCAAAGCATGGCTGAGGACGAAGGGTATTACGTCCAGCCCTATTCCTGGGCATCTGCACAAGGCCAAAATTAATCGCTATTGGCTCAGGAAAATCATTATTAGCCTAATAAAAAATCACAGTTGGCTAAAGCAAAACTTAGATTCGGAAATGAAAGAATTAAGTCATTGAGGAATAAACTGAGAAGAAACAAATGAAGGCAAAGCAAAATATCCTGCTACTATGGCTTCATGAACTAAAAATCGGCATATATAAAAAAATTAATCGTGCTTAAAGGTAACCATCGAAACTACTTCCCTCATCTCTATATCTTTTGCCTCTATAATCTTTCCCCTATACAGTTTCTTTTCCCCAAATCGCATTGCTCCAAATTTTGGTCACTGCTATGACGAATTCCTAGCTGTTGTGTGAATAAAAATTGTGCTGACCACGATCCGCGTAGTACTGCCCGGCATTGCAGAAAAAGTATATCCTTCAAACATAAGGGTATTCCAAAATTACGAAATGATTTCACGTCCTGAGCTTACTCAACAACATCCTCAATAGACCGGAGTGAAAATATGAAACTTGGAAGCTGCTGGAAAAAAATACCTATTACGATGTGATTCTTTTGCGTCACCGATGAAAAGGAATAGAAAATTTCTCAACGAAATGGACCCGGTTTGTTTGAATGGCACATAGACTCGAGTGCTGAACTACGAGTAAGACTTTCCACAAACATTTTTGTAAGAAAAACGGGTGTGCAATAACACCCACGTGGTTAAACCTTTTTTTTACAGAACATCAGAGCGTGTCGATACGGGCAGGAATTGTTAACTTGAAATTCTTTGTACGATACAAAATTGAAAAGGTTGGCAAACTAAAAAAAAAGTCATTTGAATACGCTAAGTTGGTTTTAATGGGGCAGAAAAGCAGCCCACGCATCGCGCGAGGTAAAGTCATTTCTATCAAATATATTTCCTCCCCTCAGTAGATTCGTGTACCATTTTTTTCTCGGAGCCATAATACAATTACCAGCATGAGGCGAGTTACCGAGACCCGTCACAACGAGTCAATTTAGGGACAATGTGAATTCACTTAACAGTTCGTGATTTGAATTTTCCTCGTCCCACGGTGGCTCAAGTGGAAGAGAATTTATTTCGAACGAGCATTTTACGTCGGTATTGCTGGTTTCGACCTTGTGCGGCCCCATTGTTACGCCCCTCAGGAGTGAGTAACGGCTTCAAAGAGCTGCCTCGATTGTTCACGAGCAAACGGAGGCGGAAATGGGCCAGGGGATACAAGAGAATGGCGGAAGAAAGCACAGCGATAAGAAAAGAGGCGGTATGAAAGATCGAGGCCAGGGGTTCTCTGTAAGGGGAGAGGAGGTGGATGGAGATAGGAATGCGAGGAAGGGACGTAGAAGCGAGAGGGGTTCTCTAAAGGATTTGTCTTGACCACCCTTCTTCCCGCACCGGAACCTTTTAAGATTCTTTTAATCCTGACTCTAGCTAGAATTAAGCCAATCAGGAATAGCACTAGGGATCAAATTTAATTTATAGTGTGCACCAGAGAGTTTCAAGTCCATTGGATTCGACGATCCAGGTGCAGTGATATCGTATCTTCTCATATCTAATCCATTATCAGAAATTTATATAATTTTAATTCTAAATTAAGTTATTCTAAATTACCATCTCATAGATTTTACATTAATTCAGAGTACACATTTTTCCATAGCCATCCCGACTTCCACAAGTTCATTAGCCTATTGCATGTATATTTCCCTAAAATTTTATGAAAACGGTATCCATAATTTAAACCCTGTAAGTGTACTAGCTCCTTTATGCTTCATTGGCTACTATTTATTTCTCAAATACTGTTTCGTAATATCCGAAAACACGGCTATAACTGAATTCTTTGACCATATTAATAACATATCGAGTACTTCTTTTCAACTTCGACTCGAATGATCCAATGGGTGATTAGTAAGGGTAGACCGTATTTGCTATGCAGGAAATTCGACAGAAGCTTATTCTTTACAAAAATAATATTTTATACATTAAACTGAAACATTATTCAGTATATAATAATGCACCCTCAGGTGTAGATTTACTCATTCTTTTTACAAACTAATAACAGGATATGGGCGGGTTACAAGGTAAATTCCGTAGAGAAACAGACCGAGCAAATGGCTGAAAATATTACACCAGTATCTAGTAATAATTAGATGCAGAAAAGATATGAGGAAGGAAAAAATACTAAAGACACGTATTTTCGATTATTTTGGAAATACTTCAATCGGGGAAATTATAAAATCCTCCAACAATTTTCATCAACGATGCACGATCCACTTCACACAAATTTTGTACGAGGATAAATGGCAAGCACTAAAACGAAACTATCATTAATTAACTTCGAACAGTCACCGGGAAATGTGAAATGCATGCTGCTTCCACGAATACACGAAGTAACGTAGAATGGAGCACTGACCTTTTACACAATCGGGAGCGGAGAAATGCAGTTTGAAGCCTCCAATGGGCGATTTGAGAGGATATATTCATGTGTTTCTTGTTGAGCGAGGTGCGTAAGCCGGAAAGGGAGATGGAGTTTTCACCGCAGCAGGAAATCGAGCAATGTTCTTCACAGGAGAGAGGCCTAGCCGCTCTCGTTGTCCCGGCTGTTCCCGCGGGGTGGTGAAGAGGCAGAGAAAATGGGGAAAAGAAGATTAAAAAAGAACAGAAGAACTTTAAATATATCTGCATACACTATCTGAGTCATATACTGAATAATGTTTCAGTTTAATGTATAAAATAAATAAAAATATAAGAATAAGCTTCTGTCGAATTTCCTGCATAGCAAATACCCTTCTATATATATACGGCAGCGGAAGAATAAACGTTAACTTTAGGAGCTTCACATTGTACTTCAAAGAGTGAATTTGACCCAACGTGAATTTTTTTACCTAAAAATGTTATATACTAAACTTGAATAAATTTGTCTCCAGAACCAAGTTTAAATGCACTGTAATAAATACACAACTTTATCATGCAGAGTGTTATTAAAAATGGAAATTCCGCGTGTTGCATGCAAGTAGACTGCACTCTTTACTTACCATTCCATAGTGAAATAGTCACACACATTTTATGGTTCTACAGTTGGGTAAGTTAAGCGGTGAACGATTGCCGGCTTGTGCGCACAGAGTGAAATTGGAGACTTCACGTATACGAGGTGTTTCGATTATTTTGGGAATATGGGCCTGCAAATCATCAGGTATCACCAATATCTCTGGCCTTGGGGCAAAGAGCGCAATCAAAACCAACCGCATGCATCAAGTTCTTCTACGAGTATAGTCCTCTATCTAACGCCATATTTTCCTTAGATTTTACTTCATTCTTGCCTCCTGTTCGTCCTTCGCCTCTCCTCTCCCCAGATTTAAGGGTGCTTAGGAGATGGCTATCGTGCACACGTTGAAAAGGAGTCAAGAGCGTTTTATAGCTGTAAAAACACACCATAAAGGCTATGCAGTAAATACGAGAGAGTAGGTTTCTGGTAGGTAGGTACTCGAAAGAGAAAAATAAACGGAAAATGAATCATATAAGCTCCTTCTATATGTCACTCCTTTCGAGTACAGCGACAATTGATGCCCTTCACTGACAAATGTAAATCCACAAACGCATGACAACCACAACCATCAAAACTTTATCAGGTAATTTTTGATCTTCCTTTAATGGATTAAAAAGGCTATTGCGGTGATACAATAGAGAAAAACTGTAAGTCCTAGGACTCAACAAGATCAAAAACCAATTGCTTTACCGCCATGTGAAAATACCAACAATAAATAAGTAATGCATTTCTAACTCTCTGAACAACAAACTACCGCAAAATTATCATGTACCTAAATGGAAGTGAAGAAATAAGGTTCCACAACGCCAAATAGAGCCTCGAGGCGACTAATTCCTTCACTTCTACTTAGGTGCATGATACTACTGCCTTCACTAAAAATACTCTAAGAGCAAAAGGAAAGATATATTTAGTAAAGGGAACTTCGAACTATTTTTGGGATGCCTTCCGAGTAATTTAAGTAGTTTTACAGAAAACAGCAACCTTGGGCTCTGATAACACGTGAAAATCATTCATAGAAGTGATGAGACAGGAAATATAAAAGTAAATACCCATAAAACGAAAACCCACGATGCCATCACTGCGAATAATCACGTACCACCACTTGCATTACAGAAAATATTTATTTGAGCATTGAACAAAACACAAATTGCCAGCATAAGGTTGAGGATGGACACTGCGTCTTGACCCACCATATCTCCTCACAGGAAGAGAAAAAAGTGGATCGCCTAATACCTAAGTATCTCTTTTTGTAAAGAGATGACTTACCCTTGCAGTTTTACACAAGATATTTCGCTATAGTAGTATTATAAAATACCTCCCCTAGAGGACGAGTTCCGCTCTCTCATGAGGGTGAAGCATAACCTGTTGAAACGTGATCAATACCATGAAATACGAACGGCTGATCGCCAGGGGGGTAAAGGACAAGTGCTAAGTGATACCCCAGATGGTGTCAGCCGCCTTATATTTTCTTTTGTTTCTTCAAACGAAACTGGCCCTGTTAAACTATTACCATTTTCTAATCGCGAAAGTGCTTGAAGTGATCCTAGAGGACAGAAGTCAGACAATTCATTATGTTTTTAATAGGGTTGGAGTCTCATACGGGGTATGTACTATGCATTCTAGCAAATGTACTGAATATGAGAAGAATTGTAGACAAATTATTCCCGAGACTATCGGATTGAGGTGTGCACCGAGCTGCAAGAAACATTTCGAGATGACCCAAACTTTCTTCCCAGAGTCATAAATGGCGATGAATCTTTGGTGTACAGTTATGACCCTGAAATTAAGCGGCGATCTCCACGGTGGAAGACATTTCAGCTGAACGCCAGGGGAGATATAGGACAAGTGCTAAGTGGTACCGCAGAGAGAAGAACACGGTGTAACGGAAAGAACATAAATGAAGAAACAGGTGCACCCAAGAAGATGGCGCTTGGCAGGCTGGCAGCTGAAATACACAGCAAGTGGCGTCTAGGGTAAGGTGACCAGATTTTAACATTCGTAAAGCGGGACAGACACCATTGACCGGGGGGGGGGGTTCATTGCCACTGTTCATTAAATCCAAACAATGGTGGTCGAATTCT